>OZ038385.1:60700474-60870969 GCA_964036045.1 Eutreptiella sp. 'Long Island Sound 2002' | reverse complement strand
GCAACACTTGCGGGTTCCATTTGTTAACCAAGGTGTTGACGAGGTCAATCACACTATGGTCAACAAGACCAATGTCTTGGAAATCCAGTTGAATGGAACACAAAGTGGTTGCAAGTTCTCGGATGTAAAAGGGTTTGGCCAATTCATTTTGGGTCCCCCACTTCTGATTTGCACAGACGTTCAAATAGAAACTTTGCAGCTTTTTATATTGTCCCATCAAACGAAAGAAAGAGGCCACCCCAAGTGGACCTATATTGTTGTAACCTCCGTTAAGAGTACACCTGTACTCCAAGTCCACTCACTAAGAGCAAAGGGCACGGAAGAATAACGCACACAAACGGCAAAAAAAGACAAGGAACTACTCGTCCCTCTTGTACCAAACACTCCACACTATTTTTGCAAGTCCTGCTTCCAACCTTAGACATGGCGTGAATGTGAAGGTAACTCCGTTAAGAGTACACCTGTACTCCAAGTCCACTCACTAAGAGCAAAGGGCACAATGAACGAAGCACACAAACGGCAAAACACAGCAAGGATGACTCATCACTCGGTACCAAAAGGGACACAAAATTTCACTTGTTTTTGTCCCATAGTGGCCCATTTTCAAGGCATTTTGAGATGCTCCATGGGCCACAACGCCCGATCTTGGGCTCAAAACAGGCTAAAAACACTTTTCTGAGCCTCCCAAATGGCCTGTGATCACTTTCAAAAAATTGCGTTTTTCACCCAGTTTTGACCCATTTTTGGTGGTGAACCAGCCCCTTTTTAAGGCATTTTGGGATTTTCCGTGGGCCAAAACGCGGCACCACGGGCTCAAAATGGGTCCAAACCACTTGTTTGAGCATCCCGAATGGTCCAGGATCACTTTTGGAAAAACGCGTTTTTCACCCATTTTTGACCCATTTTTGGTCCCAAAACGGCCCATTTTCAAGGCATTTTGGGATTTTCCGTGGCCCATAACGCACCACCACGGGCTCAAAACGGCCTAAAAACACTTCTCTGAACATCCTAAGTGGTCTAGGAACAACTTTGGAAAAAATGATTTTTTTCGCCCCGGGGACCCTGGTGGACCCACCGTTGGCCCCCAACGTGCGCGGGCCGGGCTGCCCTCCGGCTCCACCAAGTGACCACTGGTACGGGGGTGTGAGTGGCTCGTTGGGCGATTCTGAGGCTTGGAAACCACAAAAAGTGGGGGGTTGCGGGTGGACTAGGTGCCTTCGGAATTCGGATTTGAGCCACGTAGCCCAAGATACGCCCCGTGCTTGGTTTCGGGGTGTTGGTGCGCATTGCGCAGGTTTTTGGGGCTTTTTAGCGCCTTTTTGGGCCGTTTCTCCGACATATCGTGGAATTAAAGGGCACTAGAGAGCTCTTTGACACGGTGAAGTGAAGCCGCACGTGCGGTGTACTCACCGTATCCCTTCGTTTGGGCGTTTCGCCCGGGTTTTGGGGCTGTTTTGGGCGAAAAATGGCTGTTTTTGGCCCAAAACTGCGCAGATTTGGGAGGGCACGTCCCGACTTGGCACCCCCGCCCCGGGCCGCCACCGCTGAGTTTTTAGCTCAGAACTTGGATTTGGCAAGGCCACCACCTAGGCTCCAAGATGGCTAGAGTAGAGTAGAGCCCGAAGCGATGAGGTGGAGCAATGGCCAAAACAGTGAGGAGAAGTGCTTGCTTGTTGTTGCTTGCTTGTTGTTGCTTGCTTGTTGCTTGCTTGTTGCTTGTTAGCTAGATTTAAGGGGAGAGGGGTGTAGTAATATATATATATATATATATATATATATATATATACATATATATGTCTATTTTTTTTCGATGTCTTGCAGAATCTTGTGATGGATCCCCCCAGGCGACCAGGCGCCGCGGGGGGTACAGTGAAACCCTGGCCGGGGGGCAGCCGGGGCCTACCAGGGCCGCGCCCCCCGCGGCATATGGAGTGGCTGCCCGCGGCGGCGGCTCCCGCGGGGGCTGCGGCAGCGGCGGGCAGTCACAGCGTGGAGCCAGCCCTCCCGACGACGCCGCCAATAAAAGCCAGGTGCGTGCCTGCGACATGCGTGCGAAGTGTCAACACAGTGTTTTGCGGAGTGTCCTGCGTAGAGTAGAGAGAGGACAGGGCAGGGCGGAGAGGGAGGGGCCAGGCGTGTGCCTGCGACATGCATGCGACATGCCAACAAAGTGTCCTGCGATGTGTACTGCGGAGTGTGGAGAAGGAAGAGGGCAGGGGAGGGAGGGGGAGATAGGGCGGGAGAAGAGGGCCGCTGGCTACGGGCCGGTGCGACGGAACCAGGGCGCCAGGGAGTGGCAAGGTGGAGGGGGAGTTGGAGGGGTGCCTCGCGAATTGCTCTGCGAAATGTAAGCAGGGAGGGAGAAGAGGGGACGGGGACAGGGACACCGAGGGCCAGTGACCAAGGGACCTAGGAGGCACGAGAGGACGAGGGAGGGCGAGCAGACGGCAGGACGGGGCCAAGGAGCCAGGGCAGAGAGAGAGGGCGAAGAGGGAGCGCTGCCACGCGAATTGCTCCGCATTGTGCTCGTGCTGGCCGGAGGGCAGAGGGGCAGAGAAAGCAGGGCAGGGCGGGTGCCACGACGGCACAAAAGAGCGAGCGAGGGGCGGAAGCTCAAAGGTGCCCCACCACCGAGCGAGCCGCCCGCAGTGCGCAGTGGCAATGGACAAGGAGGGGAGCCACGGCGCGTTGCCGCGAAGAGGTCCGCCCCACGTAGAGTCACACGACGAGGGCCAGGTGCGTGCCTGCGACGTGCATGCAACTGCGTGGAGATGAGGGGGGAAGGGCGGGGCAGGGAGGGAGATGCAGGAAGCGAACCTGCGACGTGCGTGCGACATGCCGAAAAAGTACCCAGCGAGGGGACAGCAGGTAAGAATAGAGAGGGGCAAGGGCAGGGGAGGGAGGGGGAGGTAGGGCGGGAGAAGAGGGCCGCGGGCCGCGGTGCAGACAAGACCAGAGAACCAGGGGGCGGCAAGGTGAAGGGGGAGTGAGGGGTGCCTCGCGTGATGCTCCGCGGAATGCATGCCGGGGGGGTAAAGGGCAGACGAGGGCAGGGACGCAGAGGGCCAGGGACCAAGGGACCAGGGAAGGGGGGCAAGTAGGGACGAGGGAGTGTGAGCAGACAAGGGGCAGGACAGGGCCGAGGGGCCAGGACAGAGAGAGGAGGCAAAGGGAGGGCGCTGCCACGCGAAATGCTCCGCAATGTGCTCGCGCTGGCCGGAGGGCGGAGGGACAGGGAAGGCAGGGCAGGGACGAGGGTGTGCCACAGCGGCATGAAGGGGTGGGCGTGGGGCAGAAGCACAAAGGTGCCCCACTGCCGAGCGAGCCGCCCGCAGTACGCGGGGGCACCGGACAAGGCGGAGCGCAGCGTAGAGACATACCACGAGGGCCAGGTGCGTGCGTGCGACTTGCCTACACGGTGGCCAGCGAGAGGTAGAGGGGACACAGGGCAGGAGAGAGAGGGGGAGGCAAGGCGGGCGGAGAGTGAAGAAGGCCGCAGGGGAGTGCGGAGCGACCAGCGAGCCTCAAGCCTGGGGGCCGGGGCGCCAGGGGGAGGCAAGGGGGAGGGGGAAAGGGAGAGGTGTGTGGCAGGGAGGGTACAGAGAAGACGAGGACAAGGAGACAGGGGCACGAAGGGCTGGCCAGAGCAGAGGGAGGGGGCGACGAGGGGGACAGGGGCAAGCGCAGCGTTAGGCGAGCACAGGGGGCGAGGGAGGGTGCAGCGGGGGCAGGGTAGGGGATAGTTGCCAAACGTCGTGCCGTGCGCCGTGCGCGTCCTGCAACATACTCTGACCTTATCCATGCGTCATGTCTTGTCCGTCACGCCTAGGACAGGAAGCAGGAAGCGACACGGGAGGACGAGCACCTACGGCGCCATCCGTAGGGCCTCCCGTGCAGTGACCCCGCCAGTGGCGCAGAGGGGACGCGCACCAGTGGCGCCATCCACTGGACCCCCTGCGCCTGTTGCGGAGCGTGTGACGCAGAGGGGACGGGCACCAGCGGCGCCAACCGGTGGGCCCCCTGCGGCGTAAATTGAACTGTACTGATTAACTAGGTGGCCAGGGGATGCCACAAATGAATCCCCCATCCGCCTCCCCGCGTCTCTGCCATAGGACCTCAGGGGCCTCCATCGCGCTCGGGGGTGGCAGAGGCCCGGGGGACGAGAGCGCCCGGCCGCTTTGTAGCCGCCACTTCCAGCGGACTGATACCACGGCACCGGTATCAGGACGCTCGGAAGTGGATACACAGGCACCAGGGAGAGGATGGGAGGTCGGCCCCCCCCGGGCTGTTGGGTGCCGAAACAGGGGCCCACCCCTCGTCCAGGGCGGCGGATGGCGCAAGAAGCCTTCGAGGCGTACGGTAAGTCCTCCCCGCTGCCCGCACTTCATCATCTTCCGAATCCACCCGGGTACGTACTTCCTCCAGTAAGTATGGGCACAGGAGGGAGCAGGCACGGGACACTGAGCACCTTGCGGAGACGCGGCGACTACCGCCGAGGGGGCAACAGCAGCTGGTGATCCTGGAGTGCGGGGCCTTTACCTTGGAGCAGGGCGGGAAGGCCCACAGGGAAACCTCCCCCCCCCCCCCGCGGCAGCCAAGTGCCTCGCCCCGTGGTTGTGCTGTGCCTACGACATGCCTGCGACGTGCGTGCAACGGATGGGAGGCGAAAAGGGCGCCCCACCCCCCCCCACCACCACCACCCCCCCGAGGGCGAATGCGGGAAGGGAGGGGGCGAAAAGCGCCCCCCCCCCCCCCCCCCCCCCGAGGACGACGCGGCAGGGTGGGGAGGCAGAGGAAGGAGAGTGCGAGACGAGCCACACGACCGTGCCCGTAGAGGGCGCGCTCCGTGCAAGCCCCGGCGAGGGGACCACCGGGGGTGCGGGCATAGGATAGAAGGGGCGACGGAGGGAGCCGCGAGGCTAACCCCCCCCCCCCCCTGCAGAGGGACGAAAACCACGCCTCGTGCCAACGACGCGAGGGCTACGGCAGGAAAACGACAAGCCCCCCCCCCCCCCCCACAAGCCTCCGCCCCCCCAAGGGTGGGGGTTGCGGGAAGGGAAGGGCGGGCAGCGGCCCCCCCACACCAGCGGGGGGGGCACCGGGGGAGAGCACGCAGCGTGGACAGGGCAAAGGCAGGGGCCACGCGGCGTGCCTCACACCCCAGCAGGAGGACAAGTGCCGTGCCGCGTGCCAGTGCCGTGCCTGCGACGTGCTTACGCCGGAGGAAGGGCAACGAGGGCGCACCCCCCCCCCCCTCGCCCCCACCTCCCGCACCCACCAAGGACAGTGGCGAGGGCAACGGGGAGATGGCGAGGGGACAAGAGGGATGACGGAAGCGAGCGGCGGACCCCCCCCGGCTTGCGCAACAGGGAGGACAGCGAGAACCCCACCCCCACCCCCCCCCCCGCCTCCAACTCCGACGCCCACCCGTAGAAAGGGCGAGGGCGGCGAGAAAAAAAAAAAAAACACAAAGCGAGCAACCGAGGACACCAACATGCCGGAGCAGGGACAGGCAGCAGGGGCAGACGGGACAGGGCGGGAGCCAGGGGGCACAGCAAGGGGCCAGGGCCCCTGGGGATGAAAGCAGGGGAGCAGGGACCAACGGGGGGGGGCGGGGTGACAAGGGCCCGCGAACGACGCTGGTGAGGTACCCGACCTCTGGGGTTTGGGGGCCCCCCCGGTGTCCGTATCGGCCCCATCTGAGCGCGAGCAATAAGGTGGGTTACGCCCGGGACCGATGGCCAGCGGCCCGAGGTGGCACCGGCCTGGGGGGGTGGCCAATGGGCCTGACCAGGAGCACTCCCCACGGCACGTACTGCGGTTCGTGTCCTGTGAGGGGCTGCGGGTAGGGCACACCGTCCATCGGGGTAAGCAAGAGACATGCCTAACCCGCAAGGACTCCCCAGAGACCCACAGTGTACCCGACCCCGGTGTGGGGAAGGGCCGACGTACCTGGTTACGACGCAGGTCCATTTGTACTGAGCGGGTACAAATGGACGGCCCGTACAACAGAGTTACACCCTGACGGGGAGTGCATGCATCGGCCCCCCCGTGGGGAAACTCCCGGGGGGAGGGACCAGAGCCAGCGTCGGGCGCCCCCCCCCCCCCCAACCCAAGGGCCAAGGGGCGCACCAAGCGAGCACAGTCGGGGGCACAGGAACACGGAGGGGAGAAGGGGCGAGCAAGGGGGGTGCGCAGCTGTGTCGTGCGAAGTGTCGTGCAACCATACGCCAATGGCAAGCGGGACGGGCCATGGAGTCCACCCGTTCTCCCGTGTCCTTAGCTCACACAGCCTTCGTTAGCTAAATGTCGCTATCTGTCCCCACCAATCCCGCGGAGTTGCCAGCCTTCCGGCGACGTGCCCGGCGCCTGGTAGACACAGTGTCTGATCTCGTCAGACACGGGCCGCACACGTACGCGGCGTTCCAGGCGCGCGTGGACGCGGACCGTCCGGCCAGGGACAACGGGTGGGACCACTTCGTCGACGTCTGCTTGCGGCAGATGTTGGCCCGCGATCCCCACCCGTACAACGCGCCCGACGTTCAGGCGCGGTTCGCAGCGGGCACGGTGCCGTTCGGGGTGCACCTGCTCAACCGACTACTCCGATGTCTACAAGATCTCGGGCAGCTCGAGGACGCGCAGCGCGGACGGCCCCCGGTGGGGTTGGCGGGGCAGCCGGGGTATGCGGCGCCGGGTGCGTTTCCGGTGCCGCCGCCCCCTGGCCTCGGGCCCATGCCCATCCCGCCCTTTGGGACTCACCACCACCACCAACTTCATCTCCATCACCTACTTCATCACCCCGTCGGGTTCCCCATGATGCAGCATCACCTCCCACACCAACACGTACACCCGACAGCTGTGCCACAGCCCCCAGTCCATCTTCACCTTCACCACCAACTGGCGGCTGTGCCACAGCACCCTGTCCGCCTACACCATCACCATCATCATCACCATCCGCACCGGCATGTGGAGTACCCGCATCCCCTGCCCCAGCAGCACCCAAGGCCGCCTCAGCACACGGTGCCGGTGCCGGAACCGGTGCCGGTGCCTGGGCCGGGGCGGAGTGCCCAGCAGCAGGGGGTGTCGCAAGGGGCTGTGCCACAGCACCTCGTCCACTTTCACCATCACCGTCACCATCACCATCCGCACCAGCAAGTGGAGTACCCACATTCCCTGCCCCAGCAGCAATCACTGACGCCTCAACACACGATGCCGGTGCCGGAATCGGTTCCGGTGCCTGGGCCAGGGTGGGACGCCCAGCAGCAGGGGGTTTCGCAAGGAGCTGGGCCACAGCACCCAGTCCACCTTCACCATCACCATCACCAACATCGTCCACACCAGCATGTGGAGTACCCACATCCCCTACCCCAGCAACACCCACGGCGGCCTCAGCACACAATGCCGGTGCTAGAGCCGGTACCGGTGCCTGGGCCGGGGCGGAGCGCCCAACAACAGGGGGTGTCGCAAGAGGCTGTGCCACGGCACCCCGTCCACCCTCACCGTCACCATCACCATCACAGTCCGCACCTGCATGTGGAATGCCCTCGCCCCCCGCCCCAGCGGCACTCACGGCCGATGCCTCAGCACGCCGTGTCGGTACCGGTACCGGTGCCGGCTCCAGGACCGGGGCGGGGCGCCCAGCAGCAGGGGGTGTCGCAAGGGGAGGCACATGGTGTGCCCCCGGGCGAGGCGAAGAGTATGGGGGCACCTGCGCCGCCCCTGGCAGAGCCTCAACCGGAGGTTCCCGCGGCGGGGTCGCCACCGCGGACGGTCCAGATGCCGGACCCAGCCGTGCCGCGCGAGGCCCCGCCCGTGGTGCCGACGGGCCCGGAGCCAGTGGTGCCGGGTGGGATGCAGGGCGCGGCCCCCGCGGGGAGGACTACGACGGGGGTACAAGCGGGGGAGGATGCGGCGCAGGAGGCGGCAGTGGCTGGCCCGCGAGGCATCAGCGAGCTGCTCGCGCAGGCCCTGGAGGAGTACCGGCGGACGGCCGTGAGGAGTGGGGGGGCCGCGCCGGAAGGGGCTGACGCCGGCGAGCTAATAGCGCAGGCGCTCGCGGCTGTCGCCCCGAGGACGGACGGGGCCAAGGAGACGTCGACGGAGGCGGTTTCTTCGGGGGGACAGGACGCGGGGCGGGGTGTGCCGAAAGCGCAAACGCCAGCGGAGGGCGGCGGGGTTGTGGAGCCCAGTGGGGGACGTGCCAAGGGGGAAGGAGTGGAGGAGTGGATGTGGGAGTGGCGGGAGTGGCGCCAGGTGGCACCCGGTGTGCCGTGTCCGGCGGGGCTGGCGTACAGCATGGACCTCCATGCGGGCACCAGCTGGGCCCGGCTGCCCGACAACTTGCGGGCACGGCTGGACGCGGCGGAGGCGGCAAGGGGCGGAGGCGCTGACGAGCGGCCTCTGGCGCCCTTCCCGCCGCGGCCGGACACGCCGCCGGCGGTGGTCGCAGCCGGGGACGGGGCGGAGGGGGGGCAGGAAGCGGAGGAAGTGGAGGACGAGGAGGCATACGGGCCCGGTGAGTCGGCGCTGGCCCTCATGTTTGAGGACGACGCCGGGCCCGACGTCTACGCCGGCATGGACGAGGACCCGGCCAACGAGCCGCTGCGGCCCATGCCCACTGCGGTGCCGCCCCCTCCCCTGGGGAGCTGTGAGCGGCGGCACTGCAGGTACCATGCGGCCGAGGGCGCCCACAGGCACCGCCTCACGGGCACGGGGCAGCGGGGGGCAGAGATGCTGGCAAGCGCCCTGGAGCGCTATGAGCTCCAGCGCCCAGGGCAGGTCGCCCGGGAGATGGCCCTGGCGGCGGCGTCCCAGGGCGACGGCCAGGTCCGCTGTGTCCAACTGGGGGATGCGGCGGTCCTGGGTCATCACCCCGGTGATGTCCGGGCGGCCGAGCCCCAGGAGAGCCTCCCCCTGTCGGTGCGCCTGTCCGTGGTGCGCCTGATGGGCGAGGCAGGGCTGGAGGACGTGCGGCGGGACGAAGGCCTGTACGTGGCCTTGTGGCGGGGTGGGGCTGACGCTTGGCGTCGCGAGCAGGCTGGGCGGCCCCTCACACCCCAGGCGCTGGGGTCCCATGCGCTCCTGGTAGCGTTGCACCCCGAGGGTGCAGAGGTCGTGTTCGGCGCGGACCGCCTGCTGCTGACCGGGGATGGGGCGGTCCTCGTCCCCACCTCCAGCAGCTACCGCCTTGAGAGCCGCGGCGGTGACCTCAAGCTGCTGGTGGTGGTGGGCACGCGCCTCGACGGGAGCGCCGCCCCCCGGGGGTCCGAACGCGCGATCCCGGTGGGAGGAGACGGGGAAGCAGGCCGTGGCGGTGACGAGGTGGGGCAAGAGCAACCCACGGGGGAGGAGCAGCAGCAGGATCAGCCGGAGGTGGCCAGGGAGGAGGTGGACGTGCAGGCCATTGTGGCGGCGGCCCTGGCGAGGATCTCGGATGCTGCGGGCCCGCCGCCGACGACGGAGGAACTGGAGGAGGAGGACCAGCGCAGGGGGGGTGAGGATGCGCAGGTCGCCATGGAACAGGACGGGGAGCCGGAGTTCAAGGGTGAGGAGGCGCAGGGTGCCGGGGAGCAGGACGAGGAGCTGGTGATCGTGGGGGCGAAGGAAGCGCGTGAGGTGAGCCCCAGGGAGCCGGGGGTGGCGGATAAGGCTGGGCCGAAGACGGGGGAGGAGGAAACCTGCAGGCACTGGGCCAAGGGATGGTGCATGCGGGCAGATGCCTGCCGGTACGCCCACCCCCAGCCGCCGGTGCCGCGGGGAGTACCCCAGGAGTTGCTCCTGATCCTCCAGGCCATGGCCCGTGTGGGGGCTCTCAGCCTGGACCGCAGCCGGGACCACGGCAGGGGCCACGGGACGTTGCTGCAGGAAGCGGTGGTAAAGGCGCAAGGGGGAGGACTCCCGGCGGTGGTGTATGCGGTGGAGAGTGGGGGCCTGACCGAGTGGGCGGTGGCGTTGCCGTGTGGCATGGCGGCCCTGCTCACTCCGTTCCCGGTGGTCCCGTGGAGGGACATGGTCACCGTCCAGGAGGCCAACCTGGGATGGGTGTGCACGTGGCACACACATCCTGCCGGCTTGGACCCTCGCGAGTGGCAGGCTAAGGCAGTCGTGACGTACCTGTCCTGGTCGTTGCCGGCAGCGCCGGGTGCGTGGGCGCAGTGGTGGGACAGGGCGCTCAGCTGGGCGAGGGATGGCAGTGCTGTGGCGGCCTGCCCTGACCTCCCTCGCGAGCCCGTCTCGGTCCAGCCGTGGACTGTCTCCCTGCATCTCCCCACGGTGGCGGCTCGTCTTGCGACCACGGACCCGGAGGTCTCGCTGCTGGGAGACCGAGAGGGGCCAGGGCTTCGCCTGAGTCAGGGGCTGGAAGTTCGCACCGCCCGCCTCCCCAGCCCTGTGGACGGGGACATCCTGGGGGGACTTCAGTTCACGCGGGCTGGCGGGGCTGACGTGTGGACCGCTGTCCATCGCCAGCTCCCAGACGCGTGGCCCCAGGTGTACCGGCCCCCTGGTCACGAGCGTCTTGTGGGAGTGGAATGGCGCGCGTGGGCCGCCAACGGCCCGAGCCCACCGGTGGTGGTCCTGCCCAGGAGGACCAACCACCCCAGCTGGGAGACCGTGGCGGTCTTGTGGGGATGGGTGGCGGTCCGTGGGGCCGATGGCCACGTCTTCACTGCCCCAAGGGGCACGGTGATCGAGACCGACGGGGGGACGGCGTTGCAGCTCACAGCGGAGCCCCTGACCACGCATGCTGTAGTGGCCGTCCTCCAGTGGGGTGCCAACAAGCCGCAGCCCTGGCGCGATCAGGTCGCAGTGGCTGTCTGGCGGGACCTGCCGGTCCTTAGGGCCGCCGTCTGGTCAGGAGGGGCGGGGCGGCACCTCCCGGGCGCACTCCCCTGGCTGCGGGGCTGCGGAGACGCCTCTCCCCCGCCAGCTGAGTTGCGGGGCGCCCTGGAGCGAGTGTACTCCGAGCCCAGGCACCAATTCCTGGTGGCCGCGGACCATGGGGTGGAGCTCAGCGACGACGTGGTCGCGCTGGCAGCCGACGTGGTGCAGTGCCTGGCCCCCCACGCCATGATGCTCCCGAGGGAGGGGTGGGAAGGCCAGCGGCACGACCAAACCCCGGCTGCCCTCCTCATTGCGAGGTACATCGAGCTGGGGGGCTCAGAGGCGGTGTACCTCGACCGGTTGGAGACGCCGGACATGCGGCACTGGACGGCCCACCACCTCGTGGCCCCTGACACGCGGTTAGCAGTGGACCCGCTGGGCCGGCCTGTGGTGTCGGGGGCCCCGCCCCAATGGCCGCACACGTGGGACATGGCGGTCCGGACGATGCGCATGGCACCCAGGGGCCAGAGGGCGGGATGGCCGGGTGCGGAGCGTCTGCTGGCGGAGGCCCGGGCGGCACAGGTGCAGCAGCCGGCCGGCAACACCAAGGACTGTGGCGTGTGCGCCCTCATGTCCGCCGTCGGTACCCTCCTCAGGGTGCCGAGGCCGGGCAACCTCCTGTCCGCGCTGGACAGGCGGTGGGTGGCGGCGGTGGTCCTCAACAGGGACATGGGGCCCATCGCGCGTCTGCCGTCCCTGGGGGAGCTGCCTGCGGCGGTGTTGGAGGCCCTGCCGGCGCCCCGCGCGCCCTTGGACCTGGCAAACGTCCCGCACAACGTGGGGCTGCCCGGGGCGCGCATGCAACATGCCCTGCTGTGTATGGCAGCGGCGTCGGACGGGGGGATGTCCATGCTGGCGACAGTGTCCCTGCAGCACGTGCAGGACGCGATGCAGCAGCAGCGGATGCATGCCCCCCAGCCGTGGGAAGAGAGCGCCAAGCAGTGGCTGCGGGTGGAGAGCGTGTCCTCCACCCATACGGTGGGCATGGCGGATATGGGGCGGTTGGTGGTGTTGGAGGGGGCGGAGTATTGGGCCTGTGTTCGGGTGGAAACGGGGGGACTGGAGTGGGTCGTAGTCACCGCGTGCCGGCTCAGGAGGCAGCGGTCCAGGGGCCCGGCCTGCTACCGGGTGTTCCAGGAGTGCCTCAGTGGGCTGGGGCCGGTGCGCAGGGCGCACAGGTGCACGGCCGAGGACATCCCGCCAGCGCCGGCGGTCTTCGTGGAGGTCACGCGGCCGCCAGTGGTCCAGGGGCAGGACGTCTGGCCCGTAGTCCCGAGCAACATGTGGCAGGCTGAGCATGCAGCTGGCATATGCAGGGCGCTGCAGGGTCACGCGGCGGCCCTCCCCAGGGCCCCGGCGGCGCAGTCGTCCAGCAACAGGCCGGCAGCCTCGCTTGCGCTGCTGCATAGCGCGTCGCGGGCGTGGTACTGGGTTGTGGCGGCGTTGGAGCCCCACTCCTCGGCGCTGCGCCTGTACGATCGCGGGCAGGGCACGGTGCTCACGGTCCGCCCCGCCGACCTGGAGGCCCTGCACCTTAGTGCACTGAGTGGCGACGGGGGCGACGCGCTGTACCTCCAGGGGACCGTGGCAGGCGCGGCCGCGACGCGCTTCCGCCGGCAGAGCGGAGGAGATGCCCTCCGCCTGGTTATGGCGGAGAACATGGGGCCGTGGCTCCGGGCGTTCTCCACTTCCAGGTGGAGGATCGAGGGCGACCGGGAGAAGTTCGCCGACGCGTGGCGCCGCTGGGTGGATGAGCAGTTTCCCGTGGGGGGAATGCTGCACCTGCCGCAACCGCCAAGCGTGCCACCAGTGCGGCCTGCGGCGCCCCCGGCTGCGGCGGCGAAGCAGGCCCCGAAAGCGGCGCCCCAGCCGCCGCCCAAGAGGAGCCCCCCGCCTCAGTATGGCGCCTATGTCAACATTCGGTACGTGCTGCGGCACTTCGGCGGTGACTTAGCCACGGATCAGCGTGGTACAAAGACGATCAACGTCTGCCCCTGGTCTCGGCTGGAAGGGGCTGGTCACTGCACGTGGAAAGCTGGCACGCACTGCCGGCCTACCCACCTCCACCCCAAGGACCTGCTAGACCACATCCAGCGGGACCATGTGACTGATCCGGCACAACGGGACCAGGCGCTGGCCATGCTGGCTGGCGTTATGCCGGGGGGCCAGGCGGGGCCTTTCGCGTCGGCCCAGGCGGGGTCCAGAGCGCTCACGCTGCCCACGGGTGCCCGCCCTGCGGCGGGGCGCGGGGCGTCGCCGTCGGCAGCACGGTCTCGGGCGATTGGGTCTGCAGCGCGGCGTGGGGCAGTGACTTCTACGGGGAGTACGGCGGCAAGTTCGTCCGGCGGGCAGGCTGAGGGGGAGCCCGCCGCATCTGCCGGGTCTCAGCAGGCGACGACATCCTCGGGCGGAGGCCCACGGGGTCAGGGGCCACCTCGCCAGCCACCCGCGCCGGATGCAGGTGGTCCCCCAGAGCCTGCTGGTGGCCCCTCTCCATCCAGTGATCCGGATCCGGCGGGGGGCCCCGATCCACACGTGCAGCCATGAAGGGGCCCCGCCTCCGACACCAGAGCGGCGGTGTCCTGGAACGTCCAGGGCTCGATGCGGGGGGACGGTGTACCAGTGACCCCAGGTATGCTCGACGGTGAAGCGGTGGCGGCGGGTATCATGAAGGCCGAGGGTGCCATCCTGGGCCTATTCCAGGAGACTGGCCTGCAGGACCCTCAAGGTGTGGTGCACTCCGAGAACCAGTGGCGTCACCATGGGTATCATACATACCCAGGGGTGGATGCCCAGGCGGCGTCGGCGGCGGCGGTGCGCGGCGGGCTCTTGATTGCCCTTCGGACGGACGTGTTCGCCGCGGAGGAGGTTCGAGACATCGTGGACATCGTGCCGGGCAAGGCCATGGCCCTGGATGTGGTGACCGCAGGTGGCACCCTCACGGTCATCAACGTCCACGGCCCGGGTAGCGGCGGCGACTCCTGGGCGTCTAAGGCGTCCTTCTGGGCTGACGTGGCCATGTACGCGGCGGCCAAGAGCGCGGGTGGCACCAGGGCCGTGCTCCTCGGAGGGGACTTCAACGTGTGGCTGGAGTCCCCGTGGCACCCTACCACGAGGAGGTTCCAAGCCCTGTGGGAACAGTGTGGCTTCCGCAGGGCAGGCCCGGAACGGGAGGAGGACAGGAGGCCCACGAGGGCGGGGCACCGACTGGACTCCTTCCTTCTGAACTCGCCTCTGGTCCCGTGGGCGGCGCGTGAGCGCCCTCACTTGGCGCCGGGGCGGTCTCCAGCGACGCTGGGGTCGGATCATGGCCCTGTGGTCCTGGACATCCCGCTAGCGGTGGCCGGCAAAGAGAGGGTCACCAGGATGGCCTACTCGCACGCCCAGGGCAGGCTGCACGCCATACGCCCGGACTCCCCGGGGGTTCGTGAGGCGGTGGCGGCAGTACTGCAGAAGGCCTGCGGGGATCAGCGGCTACAGGCGTGGCTCTCATCGGACCAGGACACTGCCACCATGGGCACGTCGGAGGTGCAAGCGGTCTTTGACCTGCTCTACGCCTTCCGTGATGACGTGTCCAGGGTCACGGGAGTGCGCATGCCTTCCGGCGTGGACCCGCAGTACCCGTACGGACAGGCGGAAACGGAGGCGTCGCTGGACCAGGTCCTCTCGGATCAGCAGGCCCTGGCCTGGCGTGCCCATCAGCTGTGGCAACGGGACGCGGCGGCGGCCGGACTCCACTCCCAGGAAGCGACTGCCCTGCTACAGCACCTCCGGCGAGTGGACCCCGACCTGTCCCCCGCCTCGGTTGAGGACCTGCGTGCCGCATTGGACCAACAGCTCCGCCAGCTGGAGACACGCGTGGAGGAGCTGCGGGATGTCCTCAGGAGCAACAGGCGCCGGTCCATCAAGGACTACTGGCGGGGCAGGGTACCGGACCTGCAGCTCCGATGGACGGCGATACGGGGGGCCATCAACGTGGTGAACTATGCCCCGTCAGGCCTATGGTCCGTACGCGTCCGCGAGTCGGAGAAGGTGCTCCTGGAGGCCTCGGACGTCATTGGCGAGGTCCAGAGGTATTGGGAGGCGCTGTACGCCAAGCGGCCAGTGAACCTGCCGGCCTTCGAGCGGCTGGTCCGGGCCCACATTCCCAAAGGGGTGCCGGAGGAGTGGAGGTCGGTACAGGACTACACCATGCAGGACCTTAAAGACGCCGTGAGGCAGGCCGTGGCGGACGACAAAGCTCCGGGGTCCAACCGGGTCACGGCAGCCCTCATAGCAGAGCTGCCTGAACCGGTGCAGGGGCTCCTGGTGCATGCGTACAGGGCAATCCTGCGGGGTGCGGATGTCCCGGAGTCCTGGCACGAGGCCATTATCTGGCTGATGCCCAAGGGCACAGCCACGGGCAACCTGGACGAGTACAGGCCGATAGCGCTGGGGCAGCAAGACATGCGAATGCTCATGACCCCCCTCATGCGGAGGTTCACGGCTGTTCTGGCACGCAAGGGACTGGCCGCGGACTGGCAGTTCGGAGCCATGCCGGGCTCCACGGCGGCTGCCCCGGTGTTCCTGGCCCAGCGCAGGCTGCAGCGTGGGATGGAGGAAAACCACGTCCTGGCCTTCGATGTGTCGAAAGCCTTTGACACAGCGCCGCACGGAGCACTGGCGCTCCTCCTGCGCCACATGGGTGTCCCGGAGGAGCTCATCAGGCTCTTCCACACCCTCAGCTGCGGGTCCCTGGTGCGCATCGTCACTGCGCATGGTCCGACGCCGAGCATACGGCTCCACAGGGGCCTGCGGCAGGGCAGTGCGGAGAGCGCTGTGCTCTACCTCCTCCTATTGGAGCCTCTCCTGCGGAGCCTTGCCTGTAAGGCGCGGGGAGATGCTCGCCACGCGGTGCCTCCCCTGGTACAGGCGTACTGTGATGACCTCCTGCTGATAGCGCACTCCCTGCCGCAATTCCTGGAGTATGCGGCGGTGATAGCGCGGTATCTCACGGACATGGGCATGTCCCTCAACGTGAGCAAATGCGCCTATGCCAGTACTGCTCGCATCCACTCGATTATGGTATACCTGAACCCGGGGGACACAGCGGCCCCATGGGTATGCTTACGTGCCAAGGGCACGGTACCATACTTGGGCCTGCGCCTCGATCCCAGGGGGATGGCGACCATGAAGGAGAAACATGTACTCCGGTGTGAAGCCCTGCTGGGCTGGTGCAAGAACACGCTGGGGCCGGCGTCGGTGCCTCATGAGGTGATGGCGGCCGTGGTTGGTGGCATCGTGCGGTACGCGGCGCCCTACCTGTCCGACACGGCGGAGGCGGTGGTCAAGCTGAATACTGCCATCAAGGCTGCGGCCCTGCAGTTCGAGAAGCTGCCCAAGGACCTGTCCAACGTGGCGGTGCGGTCAGGTCATGGGCTACGGTTGGCAGATGTCCAGGTTATATGCCGCGACTCCGTCGTGGCGACCGTGGCTCAGCTCACCCACCACAGGTCGATGACGGTCCGTGATGAGCTGCGGGCCATGCTCCGAGACATGCACGTGCAGTACGGAGTGTGCGGGCAGTTCATGGTGCCCTCTGCGTCATTCGCCACACACGCTGGCAATACGTGGGTGGACAGGGTGCTCAGGGCGATGGGGACGTTGCGCGTGGGGCTTCTCATGCCGTCGTCGGTGTACTCGTGTGTACACGCCCATCTGCCGCAAGTGCAGTGGGCAGGGCGGAAGTGGGTATCCCAATCCTACGCCTTCAAGGGTAGGGACATCTGCATTCTCTCGGGGCCCCGCACGGATGCGGCAGTGCAGTCCCTGACTGATCCCGCAAATGACCTCCTGCATGCGCGGCTCCCCTGCCCTACGCCTGGGCACTGGGCGGTCCAGCTACAGGAGTGCCACGAGGACCACCTGCACCTTCCGCACGCGGGAGTAGGACCCCACCAGCTGGACCACGTGTGGCTCACGGGGCTTCGCGACGTCTTCCGGCCGCAGCTGCCCGGTCCGTTGACTCACCGGCTCATTCACCCAGTGCGCCGAAAGAAGGCCAGCAAACGCAATAGACAGTCCGCTGCGGGGGACGTGTATGTGGTGGGCGGATACAGGGAGGAAGGATGGGACCCGGCCAACCCGGGGCTGTCCATGCCGTTCGTCCCGCTGGCCGCCCTCCTGTTTCTGCTGGGGGACGTCTTTGAGGGCTACCAGCAGCAAGACGATCCGGCGTCCGTCCCCCTGCTCACTCCCCACGCCGGGGGCGGCATAAGCCCGCCACCACTGTGGGTTGTGCACGGACAGCCAGCGTTTTCCAGGGCGTGCGCGGCGGTGCACAAGTGCAGCGAATGGGCAATTGTTCTTCTGCTACCGGCAGGCCCAATCCCGGATCCGGATGAGCACTCGGTCCCGGAAGTGGTCCGAATGTCCAACGTGCCGCATGATCCGCATGTCGCCGTCACGTCGTTGCGTGGTGGTGGCGCAGTGGAGCAGGGGTCTGTCGTGGTGTACCAGCCTTCCTGCTCCGCAACGGTTTGGGGGGCGGAATACACCACCGCCCTGGACGCCATCAAGTCAGTCTGCGGATGTGACCTGGCCTGGAGACCACATGCGGTGTATCGACCGAGGGTGGTCCTGTCCCCGGAGCTCACGGCCTCCAGCGCAGCGTCTCTGGGAAGGGTGGTGCAGAGCCCCCACTCCGACGTGGCGTGGCTAGAGCCCCACCGGTACTGCTGGGTGCCGGTGGCGACTAAAGTCACATCGTCTGACGCGTCGCCCCAGGGAGACGACGCCACAAATGTGGCGGTGGCCAGCCACGGAACCCCCACATGGACGGGTGCCATCTACGGCACGGTCCCGGAGGCAGAGATCATTGGCGCGGCGGCGTACTTGTTGCACACACCCCCGTCAGCGTGCACGGTACACGTGGTGGATGCGTCCGTCATAGGAGCGCATCTCCGCAGGGCGCAGGAGGCCCTGTACCGTGGCATCAAGGGGCCGACGTCACATCTGGTTAATCAACATGCACTGAGCTGGATAGTGGAGGGGCTGCGGCGGCTGCCGCGCCGAGTTGGGGGGCCGCACCACTGGGTGGTGAGGCAGAGCTCGCACTTAGCGGCGGTCCCGCTTGAGGCACCGGACTCTGCCGCGGCCCGTGCGATGGCCCCGCCAGTCCATCTTGTCCTGCCGAAGGAGCACGCCATCCTCTTGGTACCGGGGGATGATGGTGAGCTCGAGCCGCGTGTACCATCCATGCATGCCCTTCAGCAGGTCCGGGAGATAGAGTGGCGTTCGCTAGCGGCGCGCACCAGGGCGCACACGCCACTAGCTGGCGCCTGCGAGGCGATGTCCCTGGGAGCTGTGCACCACGGCCCAACGCACAGGAATATGCTGCGGGCACGTGACGGTCGCTTGTCCACCATGCAGGTCATGCGACGGTGGAGACAGAAGCTCACGCGTGTGGCAATACCAGCCCACCCCTGTATCTTCTGTGGGGGGCCGGAGGAGGACATCGGCCACATGCGCCTACTGTGTGCGCGGGACGAGGAGGTGGCTGAGCTCCTGTGCAGGCGTGTGGAGGAGTTCACGGCGGAGCTACCCCTGACGGACAGGGCGGTGGAGTTCGTGGCGTGGAGGGAGCACGGCTGCAGGTGGGCAGAATCCCTGATGGCAGGTGTCGTACCCGGGGACCTGAAGCGGCTGTTCGCTGCGGTGCGAGCAGCGTCGTCCCGGGGTCCTGCCAAGGCCAGACTCTTTGTGGAGGACATGGTCCAGATTGGGGAAGATGTGTATGCCCGCAGGAACCATCGGCTCACCCAGATCATGCAGCTGCCGATGCAAGATCGAAGGAGGGCGGTATACGCGTTCCTGCGCGGTGACACACCCTTCTGCCCGCCGGCAGGGAGGATCCTGCAGCGTCCGCCGTGGAACCCGTTTGCCGGCCTCCCCGGCGACCTGCGGGCAACCTTTCTGAGGGCACCGCTGCACGCACTGCTGGTGTCGCGGTCGTGCATCGAGCGTGAGGAGGCCCTCTCCTTGTTCCCTCACTGGATGGCGGCGGTGGCGCAGGCCTTCGACCGGTGGATCGGTTCCTGGGTGGCGCGAGACATCACGGCATTCAGGGAGTGGTCCCGCGTGGTGTCGGCGCAGTCCTGGGCCCAGGTGCGGGGTACCAAGGTGAGACACCCTGACGGCCAGAGTGATCCCTGGCTCCAGGTGTACGCCAACCATCCAGCTGTGGGGAACGTCGTGGGCTGGCCTCGCGAGGTGCTGCCAGTCCTTCAGCAACCTCTGTGCGGTCTCCCAGTCCTGGCGGTGGCTGTCGTACTTGACGTGGGTACGTTGTGGCTATGTGACCGGCAGCTGCGACGAGCCGTACCGGCGGTCACGGAGCAGCGGTCCATGGCAGTGTTAGTGGGCTCCGAGCAGCTGGCGCGGGTACAGGGCGACGACGCGCAAGGCCAAGTCACGGAGGCCATGTTCTCTCTGCCAGAGGGGGACGACCACGTGGCTGCCGATGCCCGTCACACCCTTGACACCCTGGGTCTCAGGGCGGTCATTGAGGCTCGGGCGGGAGGGCAACGCTTGGTTCTGGCTTCCGCCAGGGGCCCGGAGCAGGACGGGGTTGTTGTCATCGGGGAGGTCTTGCGGGACTACGGTTGGGAGCTCCTGGCGCATGGCACGCGCGGCCCCAAGGTGGCGCGGTGGCCACGGCTGCTTGAGAGCCTGCCGGAGATGCCCGACGGACGACCGATACTCCGCCCGGTGTCCACGTGGGAGGAGGCGAGGAGCAGCCTCCTCAGTAGTGCCACAGCACGCACGCTGACAGGGGCTTTGCTCGGGCTCCAGGACGCGTGCTCCGATGTATGGCAGGACCTGTGGTCGCAGTGCTGTGATGGTAGCTGCGTTCCATCGCGGTCTGTGCTTCCGCAGCGATGCCACGGGTGCGGGGAGACGGTGTCCGTTTGGGTTCATCAGTGTGCCTCTGC
The DNA here is from genome assembly GCA_964036045.1 of Eutreptiella sp. 'Long Island Sound 2002'. NCBI lineage: Eukaryota > Euglenozoa > Euglenophyceae > Eutreptiales > Eutreptiaceae > Eutreptiella > Eutreptiella sp. 'Long Island Sound 2002'. Next base: position 60,851,116 of record OZ038385.1, on the reverse strand, counting down.
CCCGCTGTGCGGGACATGTCAGGGGCATGCCGACAGGGGGTGGCCTAAGGCGAGGTGGGCACTGCGGCACTCTGGACGGATGTCCTCAAGTGCCTGGACGACTATCCAGGGTGGCCTGAAGAGCGTCCGAGTGGAAGGGGTGCGGTGCCCTGGAGCGCCGTCTGCGGCCCTGCCCCTGATGCTGTGGTGGGCGGCTCTGGAGGGCGACTCACGGATACTCTGGTTGTGGCATCACGGAGGAAATGGTGACGGAGTGGTGGGTGCCGGGGGTGCAGGTTGATGGGGATGGGAATTGTGGGTGCACCAGCTACCATCCCTACGCTGGACGCAGCGGAGGGAGTGGCGCCTGAGAAGCAGTGCCTACGCGGCCTGAATGTGCGGTACTGGCAGGCGGCGTATGACGGCCAACGCGATGTGACAGGTCGTGCCGGCCTGATGGTGAGCCGTACTGCCCCCGTGCATGAGGGTCGGACAGGGATGCTTCACCCGCCTGCCCCGGGTCGCCGCATACAACAGTGAGGTGTCATGGGCCGTCCCGACCAGGGTAATAAGGCCCAAACCCCTGTAGGGTATTCCCATGGCACCGGGGTCTCTACTGGCGGCCCGGCTACGGCAGTCTTGGGAGTGGTTGCTCGGGTTACACCGGGGGTGCACGGAGTTGTTTGGGGGTTACAGCGCTGCGGCGCCCCCTGGGAGTGTTACACGGGGTTGCGGGGTCAGCCTGCAGGCCCCAGGAGCGGCGACGGGGCGAAGATGTGTGCGTGGAAGGTTATGACGGTGGGGTCATCAGGGGGACAGTATGGCGGGCGTCGTGGAGACGGCGTGGCAGCCTGGAGGGAGCGCTCACAGGGGGCACGTGGAGTTCCAGGTGGCGGAGTACTGGAGTCTTGGGGGTCAACGCGGCGGTACTGGGATCCGTACGGCGGGGGTACGCGGCGGTACTGGGGAGCCGTGCGGTGGGGGAGCAGCGGGGAAGTTCCAGATGACGGTGTACTGACATCGTGGGGGTGTACGCGGCGGTACAGGGGACCGTATGGTGGGGGTATGCGGCGGTACTGGAGTCCGTACGGTGGGGGAACGCGGCGGTACTGGGGAACCGTACAGTGGGGGAGCGCGGGGATGCATGGCGGTACTGGGGTGTCCCCCTGACCCCTCTAACAACTCAGGGGGAGCGCGGGGGCATCCCCTGGCCCCGTTAACAAACTAGAGGGACCGTGCCTGCGGGCATGTACATAGTCTAACCTCTGACCATGGCCTTGTGGTTGCAGTGGTGAGTGTCGTGGCGACTCGCAGGTGGCATAGTGAAGAGTATGCAGTCGCCTCACCACTGTAACAGATTACCCCTGGGGGGCACCAGTCCGGTCGGCTAGAGGCGAGGAGGGCAGGGGGGCGGCGTGCTGAGTGGTCCGGGGGGTGACGCGCGGGCCAATGCTATAAGTAGGCTCGCCACGTCGTCGGTGGGGGCCGAACCTGCGGTCTGGCCGCTGCTGTGGCGGAAGAGGCGCAACCACGGAAGCTGGCCAATCAGTGCAGGTAAGGGTCAAGGGTAGGCGCCAGGGCATTGTATGTGGGCCAGATGAGGTGCACCTGGTAACCACGGCCCGGGGCGAGCCTCTGGTGGGTACCCCTACAGGGGGTCGATAACCAAGCTACGGCACCCACCAGCCCGAATCCCAGCCAGCGATATACACGGGTTGCGCCACTCCCGTCGCAAAGCGGCCGGCGTCCCCCCCTGTAGACCCTCAAGATATATTATATGTGGGCAAGTGAATGCCTCGATGCAGACTGGGCGCTGGCCCCTGACATGGGATGCCAGCATGGTATATATCTGGGGTACGGGGGCAGCACGGGGCCACGGGGACGTGGAGTTGGTAACGTGTTTCTGTACTATACTAGGGGGCTGGTGCGGTGGGAAGATGGCGTACAATGTGGAGACATGGGGGCGATGACAGCTGAGGGCCAGGCTAGGCTGGAGCCTCCCAGAAATCCTGGCTGTGCACATACAGGCTAGTGCGTGCTGGCAGAGGGTAACGTGGAGTCAGGGATGGTGGGCAGTTTCGAGGACGCGGACGACAATGGATTACGAGGGGTCATGGGTGTTGGGTGACGGGGCAACGTGAACGATAGAGGGTCAGCTCTCGCTTCGCCGCATGCGTGCTGCTTTGTTCCTTGGTTGCTGCATTGCGACGGACAGAGGTGCCCTTGCTTTCTGCTTGTTGCGATGCTGCTGCGCTGCTTTGCCTTGCCCCCTTACCCCCGGCGAACAAACGGACCAGCGTCCGTCGCCGTTGCTAATGCTAACGCTTTGCAGTTGCCACTGCCCCCAAAGCCTGGTTGCCCGGTATCCCCGGTCCTCTGGGTCCTCCGTCATGCTGTGGGCCACCTCAGGCAGCCCTGGGACCCACGGGATCGAGCGAGGCAGGAACCACCTGTCGGCGCGAGATGCCCGGTAACTCCAGTAGACGGCATGATAAGTGGTTATGACTATGACTATGACTATATACATATATATATATATATATATATATATATATATATATATATATATATATATATATATATATATATATATATATATATATATATATATATATATATATATATATATATATATATATATATATATATATATATATACATATATGGCTGTTTGACCAGGGAATGAAGCAACGGATACTCGGCTACCATATGGCCCCCGTGTCACAGGCCATAGGTCACCGCTCGAACAAGTGCTGAATCAAATGCTTCTCACCGTAGTCGAGGTTGCTCGGGCCACACATCACGATATTCTTGATCTGAGTCGCTCCCGACACACGAACCCCCCGACTTGTTTGAGTCTGTGTCCCACGTGTCTGGCATTTCAACAAGTCCCAGTTCCTCCCAGATAGTTGTGACTTGTTTGGACCGCTGCACTTCAAGCTGGGCCTGTTTGGCTCCTTTGGCAGCCCGTGAGTCCGCCTCCTCATTTCCTACCACCCCCACATGAGACGGGACCCACAGGATTTCCACGTTGTCTCCTAATAATTGCCACTGTCCCCACAGTTCTGTCTACAATTGATTGTGAGCCAGCGGCCCTCGTGACCCCACCCATTTGTGCCTGGCCCATTTTTCACATTTTGGCTGCAACCCCACACAGACCAATTCCGAGTCTGAGACAATCAGCGGCGGTGTTCCTGGTTGTTTATTTTTAATGGCCTGAGCGCTGCTGTGAGTTCTGCTCATGATTGTTCGTTTTTCATGCACAGCCAAGGGATTCTCCTCATTTCGTTCGTCATTTGGTCCGAACCACACACCATATCCAGCAAAGTTCACCCCCCCCCTTCATCCTTTTTGGATCCATCTACATACGCGACATCCCACCCCAACTGGACGTTTTCGGTGACCCACCGTTGTTTCTGTGGCACGTGGGCTGCCTTGCATCTCACGACTGCCCCTCGGGCTTGCACCATCAAAAAAATTTGGTGCCCTTGTTGAAACCGATTCAAACATTTACATAGGTGACTCGCCTCTTCCCTCACAAATGATGTTTGCGCCGCTGACACCCATGTATGTACAATGGTTGTCCATGCCGATATAAAATCACTCAAACTCGAATTGACACTCCGAAATCTCACCTCACATCTCAGCACACACCCAGCCCTTGCTACCGCCCACAACGCCGGTCCCTGGGTTGCTTGGAGGGAGAGGAGTGGCTGGTCAACTAGTAACCTTTTCATGGGGCACATGACCCCTGTTGGGCCCCACACTGGGCCAAATGTTTTGGTGACTATATCACAAGCCACCGACCAGAACTTGCATCCACTCAACACATGTTTGATTGTTTCAGGCACAGAACACATATTACAATTGAGTTGATGGTATGCCTTTTGTGTCCTGTCTCCCACTGTCAATTTCTTCCATAGCGCCTTGCGCACGAAGTCCCTTTGTGGTCTTGGCATTTTTAGCTTCGCGAGTTGTTCCCACACCTCTAGATCTTGTCTTTTTTGTGGTATCTCAAGGGGTTGCATAGCAGACAACATTTTTGTGCCTTGTTTCACCCACGCGTCAGGAAGATCCTGAACGGGTAAGGACATAACGAGCGGGATCGCAGTTTGATAGACAGTCAGCCACGTGGGGGGCAGGGGGATTGTACTCGTCATCCCACCCCCTTCCACTACTTCCGCCAACTTGGTTACCCCTTTGCGAACACCTTTGCGAATGTATGTCCTTTTGAATTCCAAAACAGCACATTGTGCCACGGCGGCATATTGTCTAGTGGCCCCACGAGCGGTGGCGCTGCTGCCTTTTGCCGCAATCGTGAAAAGACTTGACACGACGCCTGCACCCAACTGCGTGACCGCATACGCACCACTGCCAGCTGCAAATATGGCAAAAATTGAGGCTGCAGGGATAGTCCTATTGCCTATGCCCACAACTCAAATTCTTCCACCGAGGTCCCCGTGAGCTGCGGCTTTTCTTTGAGAATTGTCTGGAACAATTGGCCAAATTGATATCTCACCCACACAGCCGGGAATGTTGCAACCCCACCTCGACTTATCGGTTCTGCCCCATTGCTGGACTGAGATCCCATGAAGAGAGGCCCGGAGCCATTTTAAAGACGACAGTCAGGGCAAACAGGACTTTTTGGGACGGCTCATAGATTTTTGCTGTCAATTGCACCACTGGCTGAATCCATATTTTAAAGATTTCAGCTTTTTCTTACAGCTCCGGCGGCAACGTCTTCAGAAAAGCTACGCGCGCTTTCATTTTTGCCATTGGTGCTGCATATGCCTGCTCCGCATTGACATGCCCAACTTGCACACCCAGGTAGCGCACTCTCTCTTTGACAGTCAGCCCCACATAGCGCTCCGGAATTGAGTCTGATGTTTGTTTGAGGACCGCAAAGGATTTTGCCATGTTGACTTTCGGTTCCAAATAAATGCCATATTCGTGTAGCAAATTCATTGCTGTTTGTGCCTGTCGCCCCCCTGCCGCAACCCCCCCTGGTATCCAAACCAACAGATCGTCTGTGTATAACATCAGTTCCGCTCCTGGGCATTTCTCTTTGGATTGCTAAATGAAAACCCCGTAAGCAACGCAAAAATTGGTGGGGACAGTAGGTCCCCTCATCAGATTCCGGATTGTGGTGTCATGGACACATCTGGTGCCACCCCATTGTCCACACAGAATTGTACCTCTCCTGATAGGGAGTGTACCATGATGTCTTCTAGCAATCCCGGGTACTGCATGCCTACTTCAAAGAATGCATGCGAGACGCTGTCATACGCCTTTGCAAAGTCAATGGAGAGGAAGGTGCCTTCTTCGGCAGCTTCCCAGAGCGTTTCGGCCCATAGTGAAAAATCACAGTTTTTAAAAGGGCCTTGTGGGGCGCTGCATTTTGAAATGGTTGCCGTAACCCATGTTTGGGAGAATAATGTATTTTCAGACCTTAGGGTTCCATCAAAATTTTATTGTTCCACATCCACGTTTCACAGTGCAGTGAGGAAAACCTAGTGTTGAACCCCCCCCCTCCTCAGTGACATACCTGTGTGGTGTTTACAAACCACCATTTTGTATTGACGGTTTTATGATCAATGACACCATCACCTATTGTGGAGTGCCTGTTTGGCACCACTCCACACGCTGGTGGTGTGTGGTTGCTTAGCAACCTATGAATCACCTGGAAATGAAAAGTGCAGGGTACCAAGCAAACACAGGCAAGCAGTGGATAGTGCATAGTACGTTGATACAGGTAGGCATGCTCAAGCAATATTGTATTGGTGAACAAACAGGGTGCGGTAATAAAGATAATGAACTTTGTGAATGAATACATATTGAAGAACACGTAGTCAAACAAAGTTGTGTGTACTGTTGTTGAGAAATAACATAGAAAAATGCACCAATATAGCACTTCAAAAATGCAAATTCGCTCAAGAACGGTGTGCAAAGCGTTCTTCAATTGACAACTAAAAAAAGGCACACCATGTCGCAAACCACTGCCTGTTGGAACACGGGGGCCAAAACAGTCAAACTAACAGAAACAGACTCCTGCGGCACCCATTACTTCTTCTTACTTGCCGCCTTTGGCTTTGGTTTGGCGGTTGTTGCACCCTTCACCCTGTTTTGGAACACATCCAGGCTCCCTAGATGTTTGAAGGGCTTGTTTCCACCACCACTGCTAGAACTGGAGCGGTCATCCCTGTCATCCCTGGCATCTTGATCCTGGCTCTGTCTTTTCCTTTTTGCTGGTGTGGTTCTCTTCTGAGGCTCCAAGCAGTCGTCGTCATCCTCACCAATGTCATCCACATCGTCATCACGCTCGTCGCATTTCACTTTCTCCACCCCAACCGGCATCCCATTGACAAGATCCTTCATCCATCTAGCCCAGCCAATGATGTACAAGGCATCTAGTTCCTCAATTGTCTCCAGGCTGTCAGAGACGAATTGCTGCAAACCAAAAAGCTCTCCAGACCCATGGTGATATTCATAACCAGTCCAATACACAGCTGGGTAGGCAACTGATGATATGGGGTGCAGCTGAGAATCCAAGGCTCCTCACCGGGGGCCCACTGTGTCGGTGGCACGATACCAAGAACTTGCAACAACCATCCAACAATACCAATACTGATTTGAGATGCGCACGACCCTTGATCAATATTGATGTAGTTTGGGACCATCACAATCAATTTGTTTGGTGTGCCCATCAACGTAAGTCATTTGGAGCATCGATATACACTGTGGCTTGTTGATCGATCATATATCCTGACCTTCGTCCATTGCCATCCCTAAGTGGCGTCCAGGTCCTTGAGCTAGTGACCAATGTGTTTCACGTCCCCAGGCTTGCCAATCATTCAAATGGGTGTGTCTTTCATGAGCAACTTGCCAATAAGGGGATGAATGTCCTCTGTACCATCTGGTCCCAATTCCCAAAGAATCTACAATCAAAACACGGTCAGATAGACCCATTTTAATCCAATTCGGAGGAAGAATCCTCTGCAGAGCATTTCGAGGACAAAACCGACTATAGACTGCACAATCTACAAGGAATGGATCACACCGCTGTGTGAGGTCTTGCTGCGAAGGTAGCTGGCACACCACGGCCCTGGATGACTGGTAAATGAGGATTTTTGTGCCTGTATCATCGTCGTCCTCATTTGTGGCCTCAATTCCCGTGTTCCGGAGGACAACGACCTTGTTGTCAGTGAGCTCCACGTCAACTGTTGGCACAGGCTTCGACAAGGCAGTCTTGACAGCCTTCCACTCCTCTGCACTCCACAAGGGGCATTTTTGCACTGCATCCCACGGCGGGTAGGGGGTAGACTCTGACCACCGCCGGCAGCCTGTGTTCATCTTCACCACACTGTCACTCCTCAGCATTTTTCGGATACGCAACATCTCGGACTCATTTTCTGCATGGAAAATGTCACAGAAAATCAGGATTGTTATTGCACTACCACGAGAACGAATAAATCAGTAGATAGGCATACTTCTGGTCTCATGTACGATATTGTTCTCTGGATGCATCCAGATAATCCCCCAGGCTCTGTCCTTCTTCAGTACACAGCATAGTCTTGCCAGTCCACTCACCTTTACCTTGTCCGACCTCAGAAATGACGTGACCTTGAAATATTGGTCGGGTTGCAGCCCCAGGCATGGTCTCAGAGTAGTGCAGTGGATCACTGAAGAAGAAAATGGCAAAACAATGCCATTTACAAAGCACAACTTGTCCAAACGCTCTGCAGAGCGTTCTGCTGATTGAAGACGGTTTCCAAGGTGTCATTTAATAGCACATCAGGCCCCGACCGCTCTCGAGAGCGTTTTTTGTCCAAGCGTGGTTGGGAAGCACTGCTGCATACCTTCCGTCCCCGCCTATCTCTCAAGGTCCGCGAGTGCCCCACTGATCTCGTTCCTCGTAGCCACCACTCCTTCGACTAGAGATTTCCAGGCCTTGAATACTGTATTCTGCAAAGCGACGGGTAATAACAGTACATTGGGCAAGCAAGTAACGTGGAGTGGATGGCAATAACATCGGTGCATACTGGACAAGCCGACTTATACAGCTTTCCAGCTTTTCGTAAGGCCAGAAGAAGGGCTTCTTTCTCCTCCACGTTGCCAGACGCATTAAGCTCATCCCATATCCGGTTTCCAATTTCTGACAGTCTCAGCGAAGAACAGCTGTGTTACACTACATTGTGGTCCCCTGCGATCTGCTGCCTTATGGATAGCTGATAGCCATACCGGTAACGCCTTGCCAGCCTGGAGGTACGCTGCTTGCAATTTTTGAAGAGCCGTACATATGTGCTGCCCACCAAGGACCCAGACCGCACCACGTACGTGGGAACAGTGATAGAATTGATGCCAATGACGCAAGATGACAGTGCTGCAGGGTTTGGCATGCAGTACTATTATAACACATGCTGACGGCAAGACATTGCTCTGGAACGCTCTGCAGGGCATTTTGTTGACGAAGCTGCCTCTGTTAACCCCTACTAAGCATAAAATGGAACCGGAACGCTTTGCAGAGCGTTCTTGGTGGGGAAGTGGTTCATGTACCTTCATCTTGCTAGGCCACAATGGTAATCGACTTCAGCGGGGGATTCTGCTTCAAAGATGCTAGCCGTTTCGCCACCTCCTTGTGATCACGCTTCCTCGTCTGCCCATGTTGAAGGCGCACATCAAATCGTAGTTGGGTGATCCGCACTCTGACCGACCCGCGCTCCATGTACTTTGTGAGATCCTGTCCAGCGCGCTGCTTCAACGGCTTGCTTGCAGGCACTGCTGCTGGTTTCGGCCCGGCTACTGCTTGGCTAAGTGACATCTCAGCATTGTCTGGTGGCGATGAGTCGTCTGTTGTGAGCACTGGGGTGGATGTCTGGCTTGCCATGGCAAAAGGAACGACTTCAATAATCCAAACACGAGCAGCAGGGGAGCAGGGAATCAGCAAAACTCAACAAGGCAGTGGTTCGACAGGCATGGTGCTTATATTTTCCCACCTCCCCACAAAAAGTGGGGGGGGCTGGTGCAAGCTCGTCTGTTCATCATCTACAGGAATGACATATGCCCCCCCCCTCCAAAACCAAGACAATCGGCATGGATGGATCACTGGACACGGTAACTGCAACAAGGGGTGCCTCAACGGCGGAGGTTGCATCATCACCCTTGTATACCTGAGGAATTCCTACAAGCTCATCTGGAAGGTCATCAAAGTTGTGTGCAGGAGGGGCAAGGGGGGCAGGGTCGCGTGAAGGTGCATCCACACCCCATACAACACCGGACATCGGTTAAAAAAAAGAGCAAGATTGTACTGGGCATACGACTTGCTATGCATCATCTTACATAGCCGATAGTGGATGTTTTCATCCACGAGGATCGGTAGCACTGTGTTACTGTGCTGCTGCACGTCAACCAACGGGTGGACTAAAGCTACCAAATCTGGTGGGGATCGTGTGGTGAGGTCCGTCAGGAAAAAAGGTGTCCATTGCAAACTGCGAACACTTGTTCGTCTGCAATCCAAGGGAGAACGAATATCTTTTGCCTCAATGGGCCCTTGAAGCAAAGTCTTTGTGGCGTCACACAACCCTAGGAAAGAGTCACATTACCTCCGAGCAACGACAGGGAATCGTTGCTTCAATGCATCCAACTTGGGATACCCAAGGAAAATGTCCAAGTCACTATGCAGCTGTAACAAAGCCATGGCACTACAGTTGAGGCTCCGGTTGGGGGAATGGGGCGAAGGAGCAAAGCGGCGACCATAGAAATTATCAAACCAAACAATGTGTTGGAATTCCTTAACCAGATCCCAAAAATCCCGAGCCATGTGGCAAGCACGCTGATGTGTGCTGCCAACATTATACGTACAAGCTCCCAAGTTGGAGAGTTTCCTCCTCAATGACCTAGACATAGGAACATCATCTGCAGGACGGCAAGCCCTGGGCTTGTAACGTTTGTGCAGCAAACGCCACGGGTTGAATGCCTCTATGCAAAGGGGGGAGTACGAGTGGCGGGGTGATGCACCACTCTTTTTTGCCAACCATGCCTGTCGAACATCGCCAAGCAAGTGCCGAGTCCTTGCAGCACCCCGAAGCCCACATACCCACTGTCCGAAAGCTCCGGGTTCCCCATTTGTTCCGCCGTCTTGAACAGCATGTCCAATGAACTCCTCCACACCACAGTAGTCCGGCAGAGTTGACAATAACGTGCGGAATGGCATGGGATCCATTTTGCAGTTGCCAGGGGACCCATGAGGTACAGAAGTAGTTCGGTAGGTGTTGCCCCACAACCCGCAGGCCATCGACTCCGATACCGGGAGGAGTTTTGGGACAAGAACGCTTTGCAGAGCGGTCTCGATGTCCAGTGGGCCAGAACGGGGGCAGCAAAAGAGATAACAAGTACAACAGTAAAATGCAACCAATATTGAGGAGCTTCCAATAAAGAACGCTCTGCAAAGCGTTCTTGACCAATGTTCCAGTTTTGAAGGGCATTCATAATAATATTCGGTGCAAAAAAGCACCATACCTTGTGGTAGTTGAGGCAATGCAGCATCCAAGCAATAAATGACCAAGATGCCAAGTAGTAAGATAACCCAACGTTGTCTTTGTCAATTGAAGTACCCCTCAGTGGACGGCAACAACACAACATTGGCGAAGGCGTTCACAATATTGGAGTAATGGGTGTTGTAGCTGTTAACAACACTCAACAACAAACCAAATAAACAACAGGGGCAAACGCAACAACGTAGAACCATTGCATGGGGGGTGTTTGAAATGGATTTTAGTAGAAAGAACGCTCTGCACACCGTTCTTGAACACAAACTCCATAAATCATGGTATGAATAAGCGATGTGTCAACAGAAATAAAATTCAAGCATTGCGGGGTGGTACAGGACGCAATTACATATTAAAATATGCGAGTAGCAGAGAAATTTTGGAACAAGAACGCTCTGCAGAGCGTTCTTGTTGCCAATATCCATTACAAGCATGCTCGTATTGTGTAGCCAACAGGTAAATAGCAGAACGAAAAAGAGCATGTGAAAGAAATAGGTTATATTGACCCTCTGTAGGCACAAAGGGTACTACATGTTCCGTACATTGTGCGTGATGTATACAACTCTCTGCAGCAACGTGGTACTATGCAGTGACACACCTGATTCCACACCTCCCCCAAACGGTGTGAAAAAAAAGGGTTTATAGTTCGTTTTGAAAATGGACCCTCCGGCTCATGTCCAGCAACCATTCGTGACTCCCTCAGAGCCGCCTAAGTGTTTGAAGAGCTTTGGGTCTCATCCGGTCCACCGTGTCTGCACTTTGACTTTTGGGTATATTTCTTTGTAGGCCGATTAGCCAGTTTGCAGGCGCTTCGCGCGCATTCAAGCACTTTTGTACCACCAGCATCATTGGGGTAATGAAAATGTCCGGGAAGGCTGTGTATACCTCCACTGGAACTCCATCCAGCCCTGAGGATGACCCCCGTTTCATTCTCTCTAGAGCAACTTGAACTGTTGAACTGTTGTCTCTGCTGGTTTCTCTGTCAACATCGGAAGGGCCTTGCGCACCCTCTTTGGAATCGGCAGTAGGTGCATCCATTCCTTGCACTGTTCGACCGTTTCTTAGGCGTCACAAGTTGCCCACCCCCCACCTGGCGCTATGGCCCACGGAAGTCCATGTTGTAATGAGGGGGAAAGTATGTGAAAAGGGGTGTTATTTTTTGGGTACCCAAACCCCCCTGGTGGCAACATGCAAAAGCAAGGTGTGTATTTCAAATATATGCCATTATTTGCATTTCTGGAAACACACAGATTTTCAAAATAAAGACATTCAATCACCAAAATATAGTGTTGTTTTACATTTAGACCACAGCATTCCAGTGTGGGGGGGGGGGGCTTCAATTGGTCGGTAGGCTGAGCTGGATGTCCCCGCCATAGACACTTCCAGCCATTGTTCTTCAGCAAGTTCACAGCAGTGCGTCCGGGTTTTTGCTAGGCGACTGTCCCGGTGCTTCCGCCAGTGTTCGCTTGTCCCTACCTGTGTGGGGGGGGGGGGGGGGGGCTGCCTATTTTTCTCTCCCCTTTGTTCGAGGTTGATCACAGAACCCCCCTATACACCACAGATGTGGGAACCCCAAACATACCTTTCATTAAAGCACACGAAAAACTATCCCAAAGCATGTACTTGTATTTCCTATTTTAACCAACCTGGCCGAAATTTCGGCCAGCTCTTCGAAAAATGTCCAAACACATGGTCCTATTTGACAGACAGGCCTAAGCTGGCCGAAATTTCGGCCAGGTCCATCGAAACTCCGAATATGATCACTGAAATGGGTACCTAAGACAGTAGACATGAGCAAGGAACACAGGAGCAGTGACATTTGAACAGGGTGTGCAACATAATATACTCAATTACAAGCAAATACTTGCCACCTGACGAATCAAATCAGACGTTTGCAGTGCCTATGGGGAAACACAATAATAAAAGGCTGAAGAGGCTGAGGACTGCATGCTGGCCGAAATTTCGGCCAGACTTCATGCTGACAGGCAATATAAGCAGCAGGACTGGCATTAGCGCTTGCGCAGACCAGATGCACGGGGCTTCTTAGCACCTGTGTTAGCAGGAGGCTTGGCAGGGGCTGCAGCACCAGACTTGGCAGTGGCAGAGTTCTGTGACTGTGTGTTTCCACCCTGGGATGGTGAAAAATGATTCACAAAAGTATTCATACCTTTGCCAGTAGGGGCAACAGTGCCTGAGGAGGAAGCTGGGGTGGCCTGAGCGCACTGCGTGCCACTGGGTGAGGGGGCGGGGGCAGTTTTGGGTTTCTTCTTTGGAGTCTGTGTCTCTGGTTGCGACTCTGCCTCCCCATCTTGCTCCTCAGGATCCTCATCTACATACCTAACCCCAGAACAATCCACAGGAAAACCTGCCCCCAAGTCGTGGTACACATCCTCCCATGACTTGGGGGGGCACGTGTCGGCGTTGGTGATACCTGCTCTGATGAGCTGAACAAAGTCATCGGGCACAACAGTCTCCTCACCCAAAAGGGCACACACAACATTACAGTCCTTGGAAAACCTGGTAGACATCATGCTTGCAAAATACACAGACAGAGTCCCCAGCAAAAACCAGTTGCCTGCCCGTTCTGGGACCGGAACCAGGCTCAAAAGAAATGAGAATATTTCAACAGGCATCACAGACGACATGGGTCCTTCAGTAAAAGCCACGTAACGGGGAAGCCTGTTATCAAAGGCAGTGGCAGAACAAATGGAAACCAGATGGGACATAGAAGTGTACAGCGGGGTCTTGCTTGACAAATTGTAAAGTGCAACATCACACTGATACATATCCTCAGCCACAGTGGCCTTCAAAGCAGCAACAGTGGCTTTCACATCAGCAGACTCACCCGCAATGAACACAGGCACACCGGACAAAAGCAGCTGCGCAACCAGGTTATGCGAACCAGCTGTATAGAGGCGGGGCACCTCAATGATACAAGCAGCAAAGGGCAGTGAACTAATGATACTGGGAACAGGGACTCCACAACGCATTGCCATCAGTTCCACACGGCCTGACTCTGCAATGAGTTTGCCTGTGCTTGACTCAACGAGGGACTCCCTAGCACACTGGATACTGACCAGACCAGTATCAGATTTTTCACAAACAGACTTAGCAACAGGCTTCTGCAACAATCCCCGCAACCCCTCATATTTGGGTTCCTTCCAAAGAGGGGCCTTAATTACTGCTGACCACGGGGGCCAGGGGTTTTCTTCAGTCCAGGTCCAACTGCCATAGGCTACCTTCAGGTGTGATGCAATAGCGCACTGCCTTTTGGCCATCTCGATAGTACCAAGTGTAGCTGCAGACAGGTGGTAGCACAGGGTGGGCCCCTATTGTGCATTAATTGAACGACACACAAGCTGGCCGAAATTTCGGCCAGGTCGGTCGATTTATTCGAATACAAACCCCTGTTTGACCAAAACATACCTCTGGTGTTGTTCACAAGCCCATTGGTAGCCGCCTCGGGATGAAGAATGTGCCAGGACCACATCTGGGCCTTTTTAACATCTTTTATAATTTTTTTGAGACCAGGTAGGGTACTTTTTGTCCCATCCATGTAACCTACGATCTCGCGAAGTCGGTCAGGCGTGATGCCTTCCACTTCCTTGAACGTACCCAGTGCGGGATGTAGTCCACGCTTTTCCATGGCTGCCATGGCGTCTGCTGAAGGAAGACACACAAATTTCACCAAACGCCCAACGCCACCCCACCGTTTGGCAACAGCACTCTGCACAGGAGAACATGTGGAAGACAGAAGCTGGCCGAAATTTCGGCCAGGTCGATCGACAAAACCGAATTAATAAATGAAACACACCACAGTGCCTTCCTCGGCAGTAACACCTTTAGGATGTTCAGCATGAGCAGTAGGGACATCTCAAGTGCCTGCTTAGCTACAATACCGGAACCTGCCCCCCGTCCCTCCCAGTTGCACTCACGAACCAAAGTCCCAATGCTGAAAGCAGCTGGACAGTATGTGTACAGCAAAGCCTTAAGGGCTAATAACATACGCAAACCCTTGCGCTGAATGGGTGTCAGGTCCCGCTGGCTATTGAGCAGGGAAGTGACGCGCTCATCTAGTCTGCCTCTATTGGACGATGTGGCTAGCATGAGTCCAAGCAACGTCTTCTCCATATGGATGACCTTGACCTTGCGAGGGAGGATGGACCCAACCTGAAGGTTGTTCCCCTGCTCCAAAAACTTAATGAACGGCAGGAACGCCCTGTAGATCAATTCAACGCAATACTTATAGCTATGCCATACTCCGTACACCAAAGGAAAACCCAACAGTAATTGTGGTACATTACAGGGAACATAAGCAGCACCATAACACAGCTTAAGTAGGGCAAAGTGTATTTTCATGTCCACAAGCAGCGGAACACAGTGTCTGGTGCGGTGTTCCACACATGACAAATCAACCACGAGTTGCAAAAGCTCTTTGTGTGTGCCGGAGCGGAGCTCAGACAAGAAAAAGGGTCTCCAGTTGAGGGAACGAACATTTTTTCTGGCAATATCCAAAGGAGCACGAACCCAAACTCTCTGAATACCTTGGTTGGCAACATCAATACGATCAAACAATGCTCTATGTGAGCGAAAGATGTCATCAGCAACCTTTGGTACCCTGGCCTCAATTTCGGCCAGCTCCGGCAGACCCCGGTATGCAGGTAGGGCAGTAGTGTGCAAAACAGCAACAGCTGTACAATTTAGGGTTAAGTCGGGTGAATGGGGATCAGCTCCCGACCTGTAACGCCTCAGGTTATCAAACCATATACAAACTTGCCTACGTTGCATGGTGTTCCACAAGTTGTGTGCTGCTAGTCCAGCACGATGGTGAATGGACTCCTGCTTAGTGTTACACTGACCAAGGACCCCTACCTTACGGCGTTGGCGGCAGGACATAATACCCCAGTTGTAACCAGACCCACAGTTAGAGTATGGGAGGGCCATACGGCGCAGCAGGCAGTATAGGGCATGGAACTGTGACAAAAATGTCAAGTACCATCGTGGGGGCTTCTTCTCAGTGGCGGCGGCCTTCAACTGTGTCAGGGAGTGCCGGCTCCTGCGATTCTTCCGCAAGAAGAGGCAGAATTGCAAAAGCTTTTGCAGAGTCCCACCACGTAATGCATTTTGCAACAGCCCTTTGGCTGTAGTAGCAAAAGCACCAGTAACTGCAGCATGTACAACATTGACAGTAATAGCAGAAGACATTAATGCTGAGACAAGAAAATAGTTATGTAGGAGTGTATGGTGTAATACTCATGAACAACGACAATTGCAAGCTGGCCGAAATTTCGGCCAGGTGTGTTCAGAGGGGAAATAATTGCTTACATGTTCAACAATAGGAAAAGCTGGCCGAAATTTCGGCCAGCCCACCCAAAAACCAGAATATAAGTGCTTGAATAGTGAACAGACCAAAAAGCTGGCCGAAATTTCGGCCAGCCCTAAGAAAAATGAAAATAATCATGCCTATTCACCAGGAAACCAAAAAGCTGGCCGAAATTTCGGCCAGAAGGGTCAAAAACTGCATATACACATAGTTGTTTGCAATGTTACCCAAAACCTGGCCGAAATTTCGGCCAGCTTCAGAAAAACGTCAAATACAACACACTAGAAGACGGGTATACACAAGGCTAACACATGTACACGTATTTCAACGGGTGTCACACAGCTCTGCCAACAACTTTGGTCACATACGTCAAATAACATACTCAAAGTAGAAATGTAGAATATTGTCAAATCGCGCGTATACGGGGTCCTAGAGGGTGGGCAACTTGTGACGCCTAAGCGTTTTGTCCAGCTATCGCATGATCCCCGACCAAAACTCTTTAAACGCATTTGCCACATCTTTGGCTTGTGTGCAATACACTCCCTGTTGCGTTTTCACCCCATACAATTGACGTGTGGCCTGTAATTCTCGTACCTGGACATGTATCTTTCTTCTTCGCTCCGTCTGTTTCGCCGCTTCTTGTTGCTCGGACTGCAGCTCTTGTCTAAGCTGATAAAAAACAGGTTGTTTTGCATCGTGTGATGCCTCTTTTTGTGCCAGGGCTGCTAGCAGGCCATACACTTGCTGCGTAGTACCCGGAAATATTTGCCTCTCCTGTAGATAGTCCCAGCCCGCCGGCACCACTCTTCCCGGTGACAAGAGCCTCAATATGGTTTGTATTGGTTGATGTCCCGTGCGGGGGCGCAAGCGTCTCCACATGGCTCCTTGCTCTTGTATGATATTGACTGCTTGGTCCCCACATGAATCCATCGTCTGCATGGTCGCGTGTCCTAGCCCTTCCAACAAAATTTTAAGTTGTGCTTACAATCTTCTTCCTGGAGCAGCTCTATTAGAAATCGCACTCTTGGCGGCACCCTTCGCAGCGGTGGCTCCTCGAAGTGCACAATTACCGCCTTATGATCCGACGCCACTGCCGTAGTGGTGTATGCAAACTGCACGTATTATCGTAGCGTTGATGCCACATGCACTATGTCCAACCTGCGTGCCTTCCATCGCACATCTGGTCTTTTATTCCACGCGAACGTGAACCCGCTGGGCCTGTCATCACTTTCTCCGTAAACCACATCCCACGCGTCGTGGAGTCCCCACTTTTCTGTGACTGCCACTTCTTGCTGCCGTGCCCAATCAGCCAATTAAATTTGTAGCTTGCTTTCTCTCAATCCTTCGCTGTCTGCTCCTGGCAGTACATGCGAGTTGTGATCACATAACGAGATCGATGCCGATTAACTTTTGCCCCAATTGTTCCCGCTGTTTTTGGCTCCCTGGGGCATCATCATGCGGATGACCCGCCAGCACTTGATCGTATCTCCCACCACATGAGTGAGCTCCGCTAGAGTCAGCCTATGCCCAATATACTCGGCTGTTTCCAATTTCCACGGTGGAGGCCGCCACATCAGAAGAACACCTCCTCGCATTGTTATCGGCGTTGGGATTGCTGCTAGGCCAAAGCCACGCCGCTCCGCCCCGAATCTGTGCGACTGCAAGGCCGGCTCGGATGTGATGTGATGTCCTTGCACTGCCACTATGTCGACTTTGTGGTCCCGCAACACCCGCAGCAACAGCAGTTTTCGCATTTCCGATTTTCACGGCGGCTTGGCGTTCCACCCGTTGATGTTGGTGGTTGTTGCTGCCCATCGCCGGCTCATCAGTGAAATCGAAATCATCGATTCCGCTTCCCAAATTTCAACTCTGCGACGCAGTCCATGGGTATCGCCGATGTCGTGGATGCCGATGATCCTGATGTTGCCACTTGAGCGGTAGCTGCGGATTGATGTCGCTGATGCTCTGCTCGACGGCGTTGAGCCTTTGCCTCCACCTTTGCCCCCCCCTCCTTTGGGTTGCCTCTGTGGCGTTTGGCTGCGTACTTGAGCTGGGAGATCATTTGCATGATGAAGTCACCCTCTGCTGATCTGAATACCGAGCCCACCGGCTTGGGAACATCCCTGCTTGGTAGGCAAATTTTCCACGTCAGCGTGCGAATCTTTCCTATTGACCACCTCATTCTTTTTATCAGCAGGTATTCCTGTTCCGATGTGCGAAGAATTTCGATAGTGGCCTTCTCACCCCAACAGGGAGGGACATTGATCAAGATAAAGTAATTAGCTGGTCCCCATTCCACCGGCGGCTATATGTAGGTATCTCCTCATGTGCTGACAAACCCCGAGATCCTTCGTCTTTAAACTTGAGTACATATTTGGCAGCAGAGTCATCAATTTGGTCATCATCGTCGGAGAGGCCCAGCCCCATAGTCTGTATAGCAACGCCGGACTGTGTTGCCAAGATGCCATCCCGGATGTAGTTCCCAGAATAGTGACAGCAAGTCAGCAAACATAAATGGACCATGCTTTTGACAAACCTCGGTGGCCACATATACATACTTTGAATCGTCTAGGCAGTCTTCTACACCAGTCCCTTGGTACCACCTCAAAGGCATGATGCCAAATCACGGCCGCGTGCCGTATTGTCGGATCAACTCATTGGCATGTTCCAACGAGAGCTGGCAAAAAATTATGGGGTCCTCTGGGTCCACTCCGGGTACCAGTACAGCTTCAGATTTCAGGATGGACAAGCTGTCAAACAAATCCTGCTCCCAGTGAGTGTGGTATTGAATCACCATCATTTTTTCCTCCTCCTTGGGGACAGCGAACATTGTGATATTTGGTTCCTCACCCGGCGCGAACATTCGGACTTGCTTGAATTTCAGCTGCGTTCTGGATGCCGTGGTGGCCTCCGATGTATGCACGACCCACACCGAGTATTGCTCTTTACGCTTTGCTGCCGTCAGGGGCTTGTCAGCAAGTTGAATTGCCACTGGATTCACACCCACATTGTCTTTCACTGCCAGTGCTTTGTTCACGAACACACCCGGATCACCTGACATATCTTCAAGCAGCACAAGAGATATTTTTCCAATAACAGGCAAGGGCTTCGTCAGTCCGTCACAACTGTAGCGTTGGCGACACCAATCTCAGCCGGACGAGGGCTGGCGTTTCGATGCGGCCGCGGATTTCATTGACCCCACACGGGGCTATCCATGGCAAAAATACAACAACCGAAAAAATAGACACTCAGAAAGTGTCTGCTGCACCAGGGGGGGGGGGGGGGGGGTCAAACAGTTGCGAATAGCAGGTGGTCCACTTCGAGCCAACGGTCGGCCGTGGTACCTTGGTCCATTGGGTATGTTAGATCCCCCCCCCCCTATTTTGAGTGTGTCAAATTGAAAAATTAAGCTTTCGGAGTGCAACTCAACGGTATGTTGGCGCCACGGGCCATTTATTGTCGAGAGGTCAGGATTTTAACTTGCCCACATGTTGTGCTACACAGGTACCGGCGAACCATGTTGGGCCCATTACTCCAACATATCGTGACAAAACCATAAAAAATGAAACGGGTAAAAAGATGCATGTTTTCATGCCGAATCCATTGGTTTTGGTCCTAGGTCCTAACTCAATGATATGTCAAAGTATTCGGCATTTATTGTCAATTTGTTTGCTTGAGAATGTGCTCAACGTAGCTATGACAGCATCTGGAACAAATTGCCCTGTTGTGCCTTCCCATTGTGTCGTTGAGCCTTGAGACATGTTTCTTTTAGTCCAGTATGTCCAAAATAGGGGGGGTACATGACCCAAATTTTTGGCCGTCGACAAAACCTCGCCACCTTGTCCCCGAGATGGTTGTTTGACGGGGGGGGGGGGTCAGACAAGCCATTTTGTTGCGAATAGAGGCAATTTTTCACCGTTTTTGGATTTTTGTCTGAGTATCGTCAATTTTGCGTGGAAAAAGTTTTTCCTCGCCCTATTTTGGACGTGCCAAATCCGAAAAAACAAGGGTGGGCTCTCTCTCTCTCTCTCTCTCTCTCTCTCTCTCTCTCTCTCTCTCTCTCTCTCTCTCTCTCTCTCTCTCTCGCTCTCTCTCTCTCTCTCTCTCTCTCTCTCTCTCTCTCTCCCTCTCTCTCTTTCTCTCTCTCTATGCGACGTTTGGAATGGTGCCAACCCGGAGCGTTTTCAGGGGTCCGTGCCTTTGTTGCCTCATTTGTGCCTGCTGAGTGTCCCGCGGGGGGGGGGGGGGGTATATTCGGAAAGCCCTTGAACAGGGGTATTTGGAACACCCTGGGTTTGCATGCCGTATTGACGACATGTGTCATATTTTCGTTCGTTTTGGACAATGCTTGTGTTGCTTGCTGTCTCCTTTTCTCAACGGGCAGTCACCATGTCCGCCTGCCAATTCACGCAACGGGCTGGTGCATCTCCCGATGCACAACAGAAACCTTTGGTTCGCAAAAGAGCACGCTCTGGCAGTGCAAATCATGTGCACGTTACTCGTGAGAAGTCCCCCAGCAAAGCAAAAAAGCCTCGCACTGCCGGTTCGCAACAACCTGCATGCCAACACGAGGAGCACCGGATTCTATCCACTTCTCAGGCCAGCGCTTTTGCACCCCAGTTTTGGGAGAAAAAAGCTCACCCCCACAAGGCTTCGCAACATGAATTTTTGGCAACGTGCATAAACGTTGATTTGGAGCAAAATGTGAAACATGCACCTCGCCAGAAGAACACTAGAAATAGGGGGCATCAGACAAGTAAGGTTCAGAATAATGAGTCATCCTTGTTGTCCTGTCTACAGCTCCGGGCTCCAAATTGTGAGCACGTACACCCCCCAACCCATACGTTTCCGAAACAGCCTTTTCTCTTTCGCACAGATTTCCAAAAGCATACACATACCCCCCCCCCCGCCCCCCCGAGGTAAAGAAATTTTCGTACATTACACCAAAAGTTGAGAAAACGCGGCCGAAATGCGAATTTGCTCCGTGTTGGCACTTTCTGGATGTCAAGGGGAGAGAGAGAGAGAGAGAGAGAGAGAGAGAGAGAGAGAGAGAGAGAGAGATGTATATATATCCTCTAATCTACACCTCTCTCCCCAACTCTAGGTGGCTCCACCATACGGCTCTAAGTTACGTGCGAAGGGTACCATTTGGTACATACATGTGGCGCCAGGGGCTAAACTCGGTCAAAACGGGTTCAACATGGGCTCGTTTCACTTGTTTGTGCACCTCGAATGGTTCGGAATCACATTTGGAAGAACGTGTTTCGGACCCATTTTGACCCATTGTTGGTCCCAAAACGGCCCCTTTTCAAGGCATTTTGGGATTTTCCATGGCCCAACACGTGTCACCACGGGCTCAAACTGGGCTAAAGACACTTGTTTGAGCATCCCAAATGGTCCATGATCACTTTTGAAAAAACACGATTTTGACCCATTTATAAACCATTTTTTGGTCCAAAAATGGCCCATTTTCAAGGCATTTTGGCATTTTCCATGCGCCAAAACGCGTCAAGGATGAAGAGCTAACGGGGAAAAGAGCGGCCCATTTGGTAATGGAGCGCTGGGTTGATAGGTTCGGAGCCCCTCGTGAAATATGCTCCGACCGCGGGCCACAATTTGTGAGCCAATATTTCCAAACCCTTTGTTCTAAGATTGGTGCCCGCTCGACTATGTGTCTCGCGGGTAGGCACCAAGGTAATGGCAAAGCCGAAAATACTGGCAAGCAGTCATCAGGGGCTCAAAATGGGCTAAAAACACTTGTTTGAGCATCCCAAGCGGTCTGGGAACAACTTTGGAAAAAATGATTTTGATCGCCCCGATCACCCTGGTGGACCCACCGTTGGCCCCCACCGTGCGCAAGCCGGGCTGCCCTCCGGCTCCATCAAGTGACCACTGCTACGGGGGCCTAGGCGTCTCGTTGGGCGATTCTGAAAGTTGGAGACCACCAAAAGTGGGGGGTTGCAGGTGCACAACGTGCCCTCGGAATTCGGATTTGAGCCACGTAGCCCAAGATACAGCCCATTCTTAGTCGGACCTGTTTGACACAAACAGCGCACATTCAGGCCATTTTTGGCCATTTTTGGGCCGTTTCTCGGACATATCGTGGAGTCAGGGGGCAACAAAGGGCTCTTTGTCACGGAGCAATCGAGGCGCACGTGGAGTGTTGCAACCATTTCCCTTCATGACCAATTTACGAACCATTTTTGGTCCCAAAACGACCTGTTTTCAAGGCTTTTTTTGGAGTATGGGCCAAAACGTGTCACCACGGGCTCAAAAAGGGCAAAAAACACTTGTTTGAGCACCCCATGTGGTCTAGAACAACTTTGGAAAAATCATCTTTTTCGCCCCAGGGATCCTGGTGGACCCATTGTTGGCCCCCACCGTGTGCGGCCCGGGCCGACGTTTACCTCCACCAAGTGAGCACTCGCACGGCGGTCTAGGCGTCTCATTGGGCGATTATGAGGCCAGGAAACCACAAAAAATGGGGGTTGCGTTTGGTCGTTGGCATTTCACAATTTTCCATGGCCCAAAACGCGTCACCACAGGCTCAGGGGCAAAAAAAAAAGTGTTTGAGCATCCCAAATGTTCCAGGATCACTTTTGGAAAACCGCGTTTTTGACCCCTTTTTGACCCATTTTTGGTCCCAAAGCGGCCCATTTGCAAGGCATTATGGGATTTTCCATGGGCCGAAACGTGTCACCAAGGGCTCAAAATTGGCTAAAAAAACTTGTTTGAGCACACTAAATAGTCTAGGATCACTTTTGGGAAAATGCGTTTTTCACCCAATGACCCATTTTGAACCATTTTTGGTCCCAAAACGACCCGTTTTCAAAGCATATTGGGATTTTGCATGGGCCAAAATGCGTCACCACGGGCACAAAACGGGCTACAATCCCCCCAACGCCCCCCAAATGGTCCGGGATCACTTTTGGAAACATGCATTTTTGACCCATTTACGAACAATTTTTGGTCCAAAAATGGCCCATTTTCAAGGCATTTTGGGGTTTTACATGTGCCCAAACGTGTCACCACGGGCTTAAAACGTGCTAAAAACACTTGTTTGAGCATCCTAGGTGGTCTAGGAACAACTTTGGAAAAACATATCTTTTTCCCATTAGGGACCGTGGTGGACCCACCGTTGGCCACCACCGTGCGCGGCCCGGGCTGCCCTCTAGCTCCACCAAGTGACCACTGGTACGGCGGTCTAGGCATCTCGTTGGGCGATTCTGAGGGTTGGAAACCACAAAAAAAGGGGGTTGCAAGTGGACTAGGTACCCTCGGAATTTGGATCCGAGCCACGTAGCCCAACATACGGCCCGTTCTTGGTTTTCGGGCTGTTTGACACAAGCTGCGCACATTCTGGGCCATTTTTACCCATTTTTGGGCTGTTGCTCGGACATATCGTGAAGTTAGAGGGCAACAAAAGGCTGTTTGTCACAAGGAAGTCAAGGCGCACAGGGACTTTATGAACCGTTTCCCCGTTTTGGTCCAAAAAAAGGCTGTTGTAGGGCACAAAATGCACAGTGTTGGGATGGTACCTCCGACTTAGCCCCCCCCCCCCCCCCCCGCCCCGCGCCGCCATCGGTGAGTTTTTGGCTGAAAACTTGGATTTGGCAAGGCCACCACCTAGGCTCTGGGATGGCTAGAGTAGAGTAGAGCCCGCAGCAATGAGACGGAGCAATAGCCAAAATGGAAAGGAGAATGTCTTGCTCGCTTGCTTGCTTGCTTGTTGCGTGTTGCTCGTTGCTTGTTAGCTAGATTTAGGGGGAGGGGTATAGTAATATATCCTATAAACTACACCCCTCTCCCCAACTCTAGATGGCTCCACAATACGGCTCCAAGGTGCGTGCAAAGTGTACAACGTGGTGCATAAATGTGGCGAACTGGGCTAAATTGGGTCAAAAAGAGTTCAAAATGGGCGCTATTGTCCCGTTTGAGCACCCCAAACGCTCCAATACCATTGTTGTAGAGACATATTTTTGACCCATTTTGGACGCATTTTTGGGCACAAAATGGGCAATTTTCAAATCTTTTGGGACCTTAGAGGGGCCAAAAAATGCAACAATTAAGCTCAAGATGGGCATATTTCACTTGTTTGAGCATCCGAAATGGTCTAGGATCAATTTCGAGGAAAGGGCGTTTTTCACCCATTTTTGACCCATCTTTGGTCCCCAAACAGCCCATTTTCAAAGCATTTTGGGACTTTCCGTGGGCCAAAACGCGTCACCATGGGCTCAAAGCGGGTTGAAAACACTTGTTTGTGCACCCCAAATGGTCCACGATCACTTTTGGAAAACCGCATTTTTGACCCATTTCGACCCATTTTTGGTCCCAAGCCGGCCCATTTTCAAAGCGTTGTGTCATTTTCCATGGGCCAAGACGCGCCACCGTGGGCTGAAAACGGGCTAAAAACACTTGTTTGAGCATCCTAGGTGGTCTAGGAACAACTTTGGAAAAATTCTTTTCTTGGCCCCGGGGACCTTGGTGGACCCACCGTTGGCCACCATCGTCCGCGGCCCGGGCAGCCCCCCGGCTCCACCAAGTGACCATTGGTACGGGGGTCTAGGCATCTCGTTGGGCGATTCTGAGGGTTGGAAACCACGAAAAAAGGGGGTTGCAGGTGGACTAGGTGCCCTCGGAATTTGGATTTGAGCCATGTAGCCCAACATACAGCCCGTTCTTGGTTTTCGGGCTGTTTGACACAAACAAAGCACAATCTAGGCCAGTTTTACCCATCTTTGTGCCGTTTCTCGGACATATTGTGGAGTTAGAGGGCACCAAAAGGCTGTTTGTCACAAGGAATTCAAGGCGCACGTAGAGCGTAGCACCCGTTTCCCTCCGCTTGTCCATTTTGAATGGGTTTCGGGGCCATGTTGGTCCAAAAAAAGGCCGTTTTGGGGCCCAAAATGCGCAGTTTTGGGAGGGCACCTCCCTACTTGCCGCCCCCGCCCCGGGCCGCCAACGGTGAGTTTTTGGCTCAAAACTTGGATTTGGCAAGGCCACCACCTAGGCTCTAGGATGGCGAGAGTAGAGTAGAGCCTGGAGCCATGAGTCGGAGCAATGGCCAAAATGGAAAGGAGAAATGCTTGTTGCCTACTTGCTTGCTTGTTGCTTGTTGCTTGTTGCTTGCTAGCTAGATTCAAGGTGAGTGGGGTGTAGTAATATGGCAATAGCGTATTCCTTCCCCCCCCCAACCCTATACTATTGGGTGGGTCCTCAGCGGGAAATAAGGACCCCCCATCCCCTCCTTTGAGGGTGGGAAACTCAAAAAAACACGTTTTGGAAGGTATTTAGATGGGTAGGGTTGGTTTTTGTGACCCACATTGGGGGGCGGGGGGTTAAATAGCTGAAGAAACCTGTCTGGAAAAAGTTAGTACGGCCAATTCTGGCGCAATTTTTTCCATCACTTTAAACGATTGTGGCGGAATTTTTCCCATACTTTTTTTTGGACATCAAGATCAAAATTTGTACCCTATGCTGGGGGGGGGGGGATGATCGGGGGAGGGGGGTGCAGAATTAAATATGTCATGTGGATGGATGGTCTGCTTCCAATCTGTGTTGTTTGCTTGGCGGCTGTGAATACCGGTGCGATGAACACAAGGTTGTATCCTTCAGGGCACTTCAAGCTGCCTAGCACAGGTAGTTGCCAGTTAATAGTGAGCGCGGTGTCAACTGACACTGTGTTCTGTAGGTCGCTGTTCAGCAAAGGCAGCTGCAATGCGGGGAACTGTGTGGACCTGAGCAAACTAGACCCTCATCACACCTTTTCCTCAAGTGGTGTCCCCCTCAATAAGGAGAGCCAACCTTAGGCCTTGCCCTTCACCATGGAAAAGTGTGGCGCAATTTTTCCCATCACTTTTAATGATTGTGGCGGTGTTTTTCCCGCACTAAATTTTTCCGGACAAAAATTTTCCCTACGTACTAAATCCCCCCCCCCATGTACAAAGGGGTTGCCAGGGCTAAAAATAAATGATGACATCAATAACGATAGACTCCTTCCAAGACAACTAAAAATATGCAACTTAGGGACAAAATTGGTACGTTAGCCATTATTTTTCCAAGTGACCGTGACTAATGAAAATGAGCAAAAGCGTGCAAAATGATTCGAAATTCCATGGCATAGGGGGGCTAAAACGTAGTTAGCTACATTTAAGGGCAGAGGGGTATATGTAAACCCCCCTATTTGTTATACTAGCAGGGAAATTTCGGGAAACCCAGTGAGGCTGCCCGGTGCTTGGCACCAAATGGGGTGGTGGGGATAGCCCCCCACCCCTATTTTGGACGTGCCGAATCCAAAAAAAAAAACAAGTCCCACAGCCCATCGGAACACCGGTGAGCCTGTACGGCCTCCAAAAGTTAGACGGTTCTGCCAGAATTCTCACAATCTACCACATTGGCTGCTGGCTGTTTTTTGGCTAATTATCTTGTTCCCTTAATTTCTCCGGCATATTGTTTCGTAACCAAAAAAAAATGCCACGGGGGTGAAATGATGCAGCTTGGTGTGACGATTTCAAAAATGCAAGCGGTTCCCTCCAACTCAACAATATGATCATGCGATGCACAAAACACAGCAAGGACTGCAGCACACAGTGTCGATATGACAAAACCACTGAAAACTAGCACCCAAACAATTGGCACAAAAGCTTTCATAGCTCCGTCATATTGTGTCCTTGAGGCCCAACTCTTGGTTTTTTGGATTCGGCACATCAAAATGCACCAATTTAGCCTATTTGGTTGTGTTGTGGAGTGACAATATGTTGGAGCTACCTGGCTTACTTCGAAAACCCAAAACATGACCCGTGCAACTTCCCAAAAAGTTAGAAGTGTCCACCTTTGGCCCAAAATTCCGCAAAAAAAATATCCCCCCCCCAACCCATACATCTTTAAAAACCCCCTTTCTTGGAGATTTCAAAAAGGTATAGCATACTCTTACCTACGGCGCGACATTTTTCCCAAAATTCAGCCAGCACCGGAAATTCCCTGCTAGTGTAACAAATAGCCCCTCCCCCCCCCCCCCCCCGCTGTCCAACCCCCATATATATTACTACACCCCTCTCGTCTTAAATCTAGCTAACAAGCAAGCAAGCAACAAGCACGTCATCATGCAGTTTTGGCCATTGTTGCGTCCCAACACCTCGGATCCTTCTCCAGTCTAGCCATTCTGCAGCTTGGGTGGTGAACTTGCCAAATCCAACTTGTGAGCCAAAAACTCACTGGCGGCGCCCCGGGGCAGTGGCGCCAGGTTCGGAGAACGAGGGGGCAATTACAATCAGGCCTGATGCGACCCACCCCCGTGGCTTTCCGTTAAAACTTGAGGGGGGGGGGGGGTGGCAGAAGGTTGGGGGGTGGGGGTTGGCAGCTCGGCCGGGGGGTCCCAAAGAGGGGGGGGGGGCTCCGCGTGACCCACTACCACCACATGCCTACCTCAAGAGGGTGTGTGTGTCCAGAGGCATGGGGTTATAGAGGTATGTGTGCGATAATAGCGATTTCTCGTCTTTGCCGGGAAGAAAGTCTTAAGGGTCTTGAGGACCAAAGACATAGAACCCCGTCCAACTAAGTATGGAACAAAAATTTTGGCGCCATTGGTGCCATGGCACTCATGTAGCTATCTTTCAAATTTTGGGGGGAAGGGGGGGCTGAGGGGGTGTCGCATGAAAAAACTTGCCCCCCCCCCCCCCGCCGCGTTTCGGAGGTGCCCTCCCAAAACTGCGCATTTTGGGCCCCAAAACGGCCTTTTTTTGGACCAACATGGTCCCGAAACCCATTCAAAATGGACAAGCGGAGGGAAACGGGTGCTACGCTCTACGTGCGCCTTGAATTCCTTGTGACAAACAGCCTTTTGGTGCCCTCTAACTCCACAATATGTCCGAGAAACGGCACAAAGATGGGTAAAACTGGCCTAGATTGTGCTTTGTTTGTGTCAAACAGCCCGAAAACCAAGAACGGGCTGTATGTTGGGCTACATGGCTCAAATCCAAATTCCGAGGGCACCTAGTCCACCTGCAACCCCCTTTTTTCGTGGTTTCCAACCCTCAGAATCGCCCAACAGAATCGCCCAACGAGATGCCTAGACCCCCGTACCAATGGTCACTTGGTGGAGCCGGGGGGCTGCCCGGGCCGCGGACGGTGGTGGCCAACGGTGGGTCCACCAAGGTCCCCGGGGCCAAGAAAAGATTTTTTCCAAAGTTGTTCCTAGACCACCTAGGATGCTCAAACAAGTGTTTTTAGCCCGTTTTCAGCCCACGGTGGCGCGTCTTGGCCCATGAAAAATGCCAAAATGCCATGAAAATGGGCCGTTTTGGGACCAAAAATGGGTCAAAAACGTGTATTTCCAAAAGTGATTGTGGACCATCGTGGACCATTTGGGGTGCGCAAACAAGTGGACCTAGCCCATTTTGAGGCTGTTTTGAGCCATTTTGGTCCCCCTAAGGTCCCAAAAGCTATGGAATTTGTTGGACCTTGGGAACTTGCTTTGGACCGAGCTTTAGTACCGAGTCACTACAATCATGGTGTGGGGCCAAGAGCTACCATTATCATGCACCGCTTGACCCCACATGGGGTGGGACCCATTGCACATCAAAGGACCCATGCAACCATCCATAGGAGACACAAGGATAAAACGGGGCCTTTGAAGAAACACCTGCAAGGAGATGCAGAGCTACCTGTGCACAACCATCCACAGAGGGATGCAAAGATAGTAGCCCCTATTGATGAAGTGTAGCCTGAGGTTACGAGCATGCTCTCCATTTGAAATGTGACAGCATCACATTCCCATATCCCTCTCTATACCCCTCTAGTTCCTCTGTTCCCTTTGTGTAAAGCAATGCACGGGCTCAACTGGGAAGATGAGTATCCTGGATTTGTGGCCCCTTTTTGAGCTGCATCCACTGCATTGCCCGTTGAGTCCTCTAGTAAATGCCTCGCACTGGGGAACTGCTGACCAATGCTCTTAGACGCAAGCTTAGATCAACAATTGCATACACAACCCCTGGCACATGTCAGCACACTGATGGGTGTTTGCTGCAGGGCTCTGAGTCTACTCCCTGAGCACTTTGTACCTGTTGCACATCGTGGTTGACAGTCATATCCACACATACTACGTGATAGGCTTGCTGGCCCTCTTGGTGCTCCTGCCAGTCAGGCATACGACCTAGTCCCACTTCGAAGAGGTTGTTGCACCCCCTCAACATGCTCTTTTTTGTAGTCAAGATCCTCATCTTTTCGTGGGTGATCCCCCTCATTCTTGCGAAGCGCCTCTCACTCCCATTTGCACCTTACCCCTCAGCTTACCCTCACTCTGCATCCCTCACCACAACCATACTGGCACGTGACCCTCAAAAGCACAATGACTTTGCATACTACTTTGCACAATTCAGGTCATTTCCTCGGAATGGGTGTAATTCATTGCAATGCATGTGTCTTCTGCCCCTGCCTGAAGGGCCATGAAAACTGCTGGCTCTTCGCAGCTGGCATGAAGCCACCCATCTGTACCTCCAAAATGCCAGGTTGGTTCGCAAGTTGGTCAGACAGTCCATGCAGACTCCAACGTTGCCTCCAAAACAAATTCCACTTACAGTTCTGCTTAGAAATCCCCTACAGCCCGGACTTGTGCACAGTCAAAATGGTTGAAATTGCATGGGGATCTCAGATATGCCACTTTTGGGCCGAGGCCTGGGTCAGCAACTCCCGCTCCGGGTGATGAGGGCATGTGCAACTTTGTTGGGCGGAAAGCCTGCAGATGTTGACACATGTTCACATGGCATGCCCTGTGGAGCAGGGTTTGCAGCTTTCCAGTTCAGTGAATTGGCCGTCACTCACATTCTGAGCAGGTCACAGCATGCGCGCCCAGGAGTACATCATGCACCCCCACCCTAACCAGGGAGAGAACTTCTCTGCAAATGGCTGGGATTTGATGCTCTCACACAGATGGCTACACTTGAAACTGCAAGCACTCAATTGGCACACAGAGGTGGGTAGCTACCGATCGCTCTTGGGGGTTGTCAGGAGGTGGGAAACATCCCCCAACGCATGAGGCATGTCAACATTTAAAAGGGCGTCAAGGACAAAAAAAAATGGCCAGAAGGTTCAAATGGGGGGTATCGACGATTGTTGTAGTTCAAAGTGTTGTTGAGAGTGGCTGAGGAACAATGTGGCTACAAGTATTTCCTTGACATCATGATAGGCAACATCAGCATCTAATAACGCATTGGTACACTTCTTTCTGAATGCACCAGCACTAGCACCAGCACCAGCACCAAACCCCTGTGCATGCAAGCGACAGGCAGATATTGCCAGAATAAAAAAAAACCTTTGAATAATGACAATGATTAAAACCGGGTTCGGTGCTGAGGGAAGAATGGCACAACACAATGTTGTGCACAGAAAGAGACCATTGTGATTTGATATGCGGTGATGTTTCCTTCTAGTGGTACGCCAACTTGTGGGATAGACATCCCGTCCTGTCTTGGGCTGTGCCTGGCGCGAAAGACCCCAGGTGACGCTGTGGCCCGTCATAGACCACTGGCAGTGACTTCATAACCCAAACACAATGCAATCACGATGCAAAAAAAAAAGTCGCTGCTCTTAATTTTACCAATTGTACATGTGGATTTGACGTGCTCTGATGGGAACCAAAATGAATGTCATCAGATGGACGTATGAACTAGAACTCTCACTGAAACTGAATGTATGAATGCATTTCATTGAGGCGAAAACGAATAAAGGGTCATCAGGGTAAAAGCATGCCTGCATGCATTTTGCGAAATAGTAACAGAGGGCATAAATGCACGGTTAACGGCATTCTGGTCCTTTTTTTTGGACTGTTCTTGAGCATTGATTTTAAGCTCCAAACCGGATGGCGATGTACAACAACAGCCTGGCTCAACTCAAATCAAAGCAAGCACAGAGATCCGCACTCCATCATGAGTTGGACAGTAGCAGCAAGAAAGAAAATGCCTATGTGTCGTATGACTGCGTGTAGTTGCTGGCTGTAAGGTCCTTGAGGGTGCCGTCTTTGCACCGTGCGCACTGTGATTGCACTGTGCGCACTGTCATTGCACTGTGCATGAGAGGAAGTGTCATTGTAGTGCCATATACACCCTGTGTTAAAAAAAGGCAGGAATGCAGTGGCCTAAGGGGTTTGGATGCAACACGGTCTTCTCCACTCCAAAGACCTGATCCCTAGGGAGTTGATGGTTGCAATTGCAGCACAATGGTGGCAGGCACACGCTCATTGGTCGTGCCTCATAGGTAGAAGCTGAGCTGTTCGCACGCTCGTTGGTAGTGCCTCGCAGGTAGAAGCTGAGCTGTTGAGACAAAGGAACACAACACGTTGCATTGTGAAACTTTTTTTTTGATATGCATGCATCCATTATGCCCGATTCCCCCCCAAAGGCTGCCCCTATAAAGTGTCTCATCCCTACAAACAAACGGCATCACCAACTTGCATTCAGTGGCAACTGCCCACCAATTGGCGACATTTAGTATTACTATAATTTGTGTGCACAACCCTCCAATGTCGCACCGCGCCTCCTTGGGTAACAGGTTGCAGTGATCTGATCCACCATAGGCAAGCTACAGTAATATATCAGTATCAATGGCCAAAAGTGAAAGGTAAAAGAGGGACATACTAGCCAATACCCCTGGAGAGAAAAATAGGAATGAACTACAGCATGAGAAAGAGGGCAGGGGACAACCGCACTTTGACCGACGTTACATGCCACTGAGTAAACAGGCCATTTCTACACCTACTGTGGGTGCAAAACCTCGCAAAATTGTGGACAGTCCATAGACATTTTGGATGTTGACACATGCGCAAAACACATGCACATGTCAGAAAAGGCCTTTGCATGGCCATGGAAATGGGTGCACATGCCTATGCAAACCTTGCAAACCATACCAATGCCATGCTGTGTTCAATAGTTGAAATAGGTTTGAATTGACACATGGTGGCCGCAGTAGGCCAACCAATTTTGACCGCCCCCCTCCTCTTTTGTACTCCAAAAAATGGGTTGTCAGTTCTCAAAAGCAGCCGATGAACACCAACAGGTGTACCTTTAGTGCTATACAGCTTCCCCGTGGGTTCTTATGTGCTCTCATGGCACCAAATGATGACACTAGTCTGCCCAAAACCATCAAGGATTCATAGGCATCCAAACTAAAAAATGTGATTTTCCCACAAACACATACCAGCTTGAAAATGGCCAAATCACATGATTCCATGAAATGGAGGCTGATTGGGGGTACCTGAGCATGCGACTGAAACCCCCGCAAAATTGGTGTAGAAAGAAAAAAGTGCATGGGACCTGGGACTGCAGCAACAACATTTGGAGCAACAACTAGTCGCGGCAATAGGCCAAGCAAATTTTGACCACTATGGTGCAACCCATTTGGTTGCGGGATTTTCTGACCAGTGCTGCATGATGGCATGGCATGCTTATGGTTGACTCGCAGTACACAACCAGAATTATTCACCGGTTTTGGCCCACAAACTTCCAACAGACACACAGGCCTGGTGCAATGTGGCTCCACATGGTTATAGATGCTTGCAGTATCACCAAATGATGACACAAGCCTGGCCCAAGCCCGACGCCGCTGGGAGTCACCAGAAATTCGCAAATTTCCAGCCAACCCTAAGTAGTCTGAAAACAGCCAAATCCTCAAAATTGGGGGGGCAATCATCAGTACCCAGATACAACCCAGGGCCCCCACCATAGGTTAAGTGGTCCAAATTGAAGAAAGAAGTTGATGCCATCTGAGTCTCAATTAATGCACAGTGGCAGTAATGAGCCAACCAAGTTTCAACCCCAGTGCTCCTCAAGACATGGGTATTCAGATCGATGGGTCTTGGGGGTCACCAACTCAAAGTAAATGAGGGATACTTTGTCCAAGTGATGGAGCTTTTTCTGGGCATTGACAAGAAAAATCGCCATTGAGCTGAACCCTTCCCTAACCCAAAATCTCCCGAGAAATGATTCCACCCCAATCCCAGAAAATCTTAATGGAGACTGAGAAATCCGAAACATCCGCTTTTCCTGAGCAATGACGTTCAAAAGCTCCATGAAAGTTAACAATCACCTTACCAAAAACCCCCCAGAGATGATTCCAAAGAAAATGAGTA
The DNA here is from genome assembly GCA_964036045.1 of Eutreptiella sp. 'Long Island Sound 2002'. NCBI lineage: Eukaryota > Euglenozoa > Euglenophyceae > Eutreptiales > Eutreptiaceae > Eutreptiella > Eutreptiella sp. 'Long Island Sound 2002'. The sequence goes on along the minus strand of OZ038385.1, from coordinate 60,818,151 downwards.
AGCTCCAAAGGCGGGGGAGTATGTAGTGTTTACCATGAATGCCGACCCTCGGCTTTGATCTAACAGCATCTGCAAAATGATTTGTGAAGTGAGGATAAAAATGGGGGGGGGCATACAGGAGGGGGGGGGGGGGGGGGTTGGCACAAGGCCTCGGTATCTGATTGTTTGCATACAGGGGGGGGGGGGGATTTGGTGCCTAGTCAATTTCGCAGTGGTAAATTTCGCCACAGGAAATGTTGCGGAGACCCCTGGTTTTTTGTGAGGTAAATTGTGCGGACACTTCCAGAAATGTTGTGGTGTGTATGTCTTTGCGGGCTCGGTGGAGCTTAGCCTCAGGCGCCACTCACAATGCAGGGGAGACCCCTCTGCCAAACTCTGCCAGTGATGAGGGTCAAATTGGTCTCAGGTGCTGACATGTGTTCAAACTTTGACCACTTACTCACTTACTCACTTACTGACAGTGGGATTGAATATCTCTCTGGGACATCCGGTTCATGCCAACACGGAGCGTTTTCACATTTTTTCAGACTTTTCTCAACTTTTGGCGTAATGCACCAAAATGTCGTCACCTTGGGGGGGGTATGTGTATGCTTTTCGAAATCTGTGGGAAAACGCCGTTTCAGAAATGTATGGGTTGGGGGGGGTAGGTGGTCACAGTTTTGCGCACCGAGCTGTACAAGGGAGGACACACAGGGCACAGGCAATGGTCCAGGGATCACTCATTATTCCGAATCCGATTCGTTGTCATCGTTGCCCCTTTCTGCAAGGGCCGGGACTCCATTGGGGCACACATCCCCGTGCTTGTGACTGGGAACATATTTCTTCAGTTTTTCCCAATCCTGCAGCCTGCGTGGCTTCACTGGTACCCACCCTGTGTTCAGGGGCATGGCCCACAGGCCGTCAGTTGTGAGGTCCACATTTCGCTGTTTGGTGAGCTGGACCTTGCGCCATGGAATGGCCTCACTGTACCCTGATTTCACCCAGACAAAACCGGGGTGGGCCTCCAGGTTTTCAGGGTTAGGTGTCTTGCCAAAGTCCAACCACTTTATTTTCTCATCTCTGATCAAAACAGGCTTCTGCTGATGGTCCAGGTGGCTGCCTGAAGACTTATATGCACCGGCCAGCCACCTGGACATATCCCAAAAATCGCTGCGCTTCAAAATGCGCAGCTTGCGTACAAACCGCTGTTTGTTTCGTACAACGTGCTGGATTGTTAGGCCAGCCATGTCAGTGAGACCGTAATAATGATCAACATTATAGAGGGCACGGTGTCTTGCACTGTGTCTTGCAAATTTGCCGACGCGACCCACGGTAGGGTACAAAGTACGTTGCCTGGTGCCCCCTTTTTCTGGTGTACTTCTGACGACCTGCGTGTTTCACATCTTGCTCCAAATCGACGTCGATGCAGGTTGCCAGAAATTCGTGTTGCGAAGCCTTGGTGGGGTGAATCTTTTTATCCCAAAACTGGGCTGCAAAAGCCGCGGCCTCAGTAGTGGATAAAATGTCGTGCTCTGTGTGGGCGCATGCAGGCTGCTGTGACCCACCGGTACGAGGCTTTTTGGCGCGCAAGTCAGGCCGCCGCGTCACCTGCACCCAAGTTTCACCCCCAGATCGCGCTCTTTTTCGCACCAAAGGTTTCAGTGGCGCATCAGGGGAAGCAACAGCACGTTGTGTGAATTTGTATGAAGACATGGTGGCTGCCTGTTAGCAAAAATAGGCAGCAGGCAACACAGGCACTGTCCAAAGCGGAGAAAAATCTCAAACATGTCGTTAGCACAGCATGCAAACCTGGGGTGTTCCGAATAGCCCTTTTCAAGGGCTTTCCGAATATGCCCCACATACCCCCCCCAACCGGACACTCAGCGGGCACAAATGAGACCACAAAGGCACCAACCCCTGAAAACGCTCCGTGTTGGCATGAAACCGCACGTCCCAGAGAGATATACCTACACATTTTTCCCTCACCAATGTGCCGCCAGAAGCCAAAGCAGGGTGGTGACTCCCGAAGCGGGAGGGAAGGAGAGGCTCAATTGCAGGCTTATGGCAAAAGTTCCTCAATTTCAGGCTTATGGCCAAAGTTCCTCTCTCCATGAATGCATGGGTGGAAATTTTTTGAAGTAACACTATCTATGGACCCCTGTGTTAACAGAGATCATCTGTTTAAAAGAAACCGCGGTCACTGATGGGGCTGGCACACGGCTTCCATTGCTCATGCCAGCTCAAAAGGCTCAAAAAGGTGCCTGCCGATCCCACACAAGACGCATTGGATATCTTGGTTCCTGGGAGCACAGGGCTGATACCTACGTTCTGTTAGTATTGGAAATGTGGGATGCAGCAAAGCGGAATAAAGGGTTGCTGTGAAAAAAATGCGCAATCACTGGCACCAAACTCCCACTGTGGCCATAACGCGCTGATGATATTCCTCCTGATATTCCACCCGAACATCCCTGAATAGGCTCACCCAACTTCTTCAGACATCTGAGGTTTTGTCAATTGCAAGTGCAAGGTTAGCAACATTAGCAGGGCTCAGGTGCCACCAAAGGTTAGGGACGGTGGGTTAGGCTGGTTGGGGGGACTATACCTGTCAGTCGCTACAGGGCTGTCTGTTCATGATCCCAAAGCACAGGATTGAGACCAAAGCCAAAACACCGCACATGGCGCTGCTCCTATGGATATCTCACCAAGTTCAGCAGGTTGCAATGGATTTGGATAAAAAGGAATACAGGGATGGAAATGCCAACTGATCATAAGGAGACTCCCCACTCCACAGAACAACCCCAACTGGACAACGCGCCAACTGACCTCAGACACACACTGTACCAACAAACACCCTTTCTGTTGACCTGCAAAAGGCCAGACTGGTGTCTGCTGCCAGGGCTCAAGACATGGGTGCATGGATCCTGCCACTGAGGGTGCCACCAGCATGCCGTGGGGCGCACTTCAGACCTGTTTGCTCAGCAGCTTTGCTGAGGTTTTCTCGAAGCCGTAATGAAATTGACGGGCACCAAATTATTGTAGTGGCCCATGCAGCATTGATCTTGGAAATATCAGGGCACTACACTGAAGATGGGCACCTTTGCACAGCTATTGCACCTGCACCAACTACTGCAACCTCCAACACCACTTTTGCACCAGCATTACACTTTGACACTTGTGTATCTGCCCAGTGTGGATTTTACGTAGGTTCAGCAGGCCAGGCTCTTGGGGCTTCCAAGGCGTCTCACCCTTGTTCCTGGCTGGTCGCTCCCCTGGCGGTGCGATCCCCTTGAATGCCCTTCTGGCAGTGTAATTCGATTGCTGCACCACATTGCATACTTTGGTGTACATTGCCCGCCACTCTAGCAATCCTTGCGGACCAATTAATCCTCCACCGGCTATCTCAAGTTGTTCTCCCACGAGTGACTGTTATGCCGCACTGCAGGAGCAGCACCCTCATTTCCGTGTAAATCCTGCCTCTGGCACCTGCGAACAAGAATTAGAGAGTTCACATCCTGAGTCCTGGGCAGACATCATCTTCCCTGGTTTTGCCCTGCACAGCACACAGTTTAAATGACGATGAAGGGGAAACAGGGCTTGGGATGGGGCGGGCCCAGGCTCTCAACTCAAATGCCAAAGTGGAGAAAATCAGGGTTAACAAACGTGCATGGATTACTTTGGCTTTCTGGTGCATTTGTTTCCATTCTAATTGAACCGAACGAAATTGTCATGCATGCCTATGTGGGCACATTTGTATCACGGCATGGAAAATGTGGGTGAATGGGTACACTAGCATAGAAATGTGGAAGAAAACGTAACATTGCCTGGATACGTGGGCAATGTGGTATCATAGCATGGAAGTATACGTCAATTGATATCATGACATAGATGTGTTGACAAATAGGTGTTGTGGCATGACCAAATGGGCAAATTGGTGTCATAGCATGCTTCTGTGGGCAAATTGCTGTTGTGAGACAAGATGACCAACTACCATACAGATATTATTACTACATTCCTGTCCCTTATCTTGCCAGCAAGCAACAACAAAGTGCCCACAAAATGCCCCAGAATCTGGCAACTTGGCTACAAAGAGTCCCAAATCAAGCATGGGTCATACTCTCAAGCTACATGTGCCTCAAAAAACATTTCTGTGGGCACCCAGACCACCCGTAAACCCCTTTTGTGGTTGCCACCCCATGAGAATGGCTCAAACGGATTATACCGGTGTGCTAGCACTTGCCAAGGTCATGCGCAGAGCCTGACCAGCTTGGGCCAAAATGGGTCCAACAGGGGTCCCGTGCAATACAGCGAGACAAAGAAGAACACACTCACCCTTGCATGCGTACACATCATACATCCCAGCAGATGTCAGCACAGGTCCTATGATGCTTTTTGCCAGAAAAGTGCCCCCCCCCCCCCCCCCGGAAACTCTAAAATGACATGCAATGGCTAATTGTTGAGCTCTCACCCTCTTTTGCCCATTTTGAGTACCACGCACCATTGGCGTGGTGAATAATCATAAATATGATCATCAGCAGGCCCTTTATGCGCGCACCATCGACATCCTTCAATGCCCCATTGGCACCATGCAGTGGCACATTTTGCTTGTGCTCGGGTAGGGCTCATACTTGAGCCTATTACCTGCCGAACATTTTGCTGACGCCTGCTGGCACCTGCCGATAGCTTTTGTGACACCTGCCCACACCTATGGGTTTCTTGCTCAAACTTTGTGTGATTCAACATCATACCAAGGGATACCCACCAAAATTTGTCAAAAACCAAGTCACTATGATAGAATGCTGATTTTCCCCTCATTTTGCGCATGCTTGCTTGCTAAAAAGCTTTATGCACTCCACCAACTTGGTGACCAAACCCTGACCCTAACAATGGACACGGCAAATTGCACACTTTGCGCTGTGCACCACACAAAGACACATTCATGCACGCATGTGGCTTGCATGTTGCGCAACGCTTTGTGCACAAGACTTTTCAGATTTCACCAAGTTTTGACCCGTTTTGGGGCCATATCTACAGCCCCACACATTAGTTGCTAGATACCGGCACGGGTGGGCTGTCCCCTCGCTTTTAGACGCGACCCCCCCCCCCCCAGTAGAAGTGGGCCGAAGGCCGCTAGGGGGGGGGGCTTTTTTTTGGGGGGGGGCTAGCCGCCGAGGAGGGCTTCTCTAAGGGACTTGCTAGTCGCTGCTAGTTGCCGGGGGGGGGAGGGGGGCTAGGGGAGGGGGTTAGCAGAGGTCTAGTTCAGTTTGGCAGAGACGCGGTGGCCTAAGGGGTTACTCTACAACAACGGAGGCCTCCACTCTACCTCCTCACCGATGCAAAGGTGGTTGTAGGCGCCCACACCCCCTGCCTGGGGAGGGCCGTATATATATGCTGTCCTCTCCGACACGGCCCGTCACACCGGAGAGCAGCTGGGTGCCTGGCAGGTTGCCCAGGCCTACGAGGCACCCGATTAGTTTTTTTTTTCCTTCGCTGTACACACAAGTACTGCTCTATGGGAATAGGTTTTTTTTTCCTTCGCCGTACACACAAGTACTGCTTTATGGCAATAAGTTTTTTTTTCCTTCGCCGTACACACAAGTACTGCCCTACAGCAGGGTATACCATAGCGGTCCCCCCCCCCAGCCCCCCCCCCCCCTCCTCCTTGAGTGTTGAGTGTTGAGTGTTGATGAGCAGACGAGAACAGTGACAGAATGCGGCGCAAGCAAGTAAGACAGTGGCAGCCCGTTATTAGATTTGTTCATGCACGTGTTTTTAGTCGCTGACACTGTTGCTTGACGAGGAAGTGACAGTGCTACTGCCACTGCTGATGAAAATGGAGCTGAAAGAGGAGGTTGAGGTACAATCAGAGCCAAAATCACTGTCATCGTCTAGTTCAGCCAACGCATCTGTGCCCCCCTCACCCAGCACTTTAGCCCGTTTGCTGCTGGATGTGCTTCCTTTGCGTTCGGGTGTCTTTCGGGCTTTGTGCTTGGTGTACCGCCGTGGTGCCGCAGCAGCCCAGGCAGAAGCCACTTGGGCATATGGATACTCCACGTCATTGATGTCTTCAGCACCAATGAGGTGGAGCCGGATGTTCTTCCAAGACATGCGGTTGCGCAGAGCGGTCACAATGCGATTCAGCAAACTGATGGACCGCTCTGCATCACATGAGGAGCAACATGCCAGCAATACAGCAGCAGCATAGTGCTGCAGGGGACCAGGCATAGCCTGGTTGCACACAATACCCTGCCAAAACTGGACAAATGACTTTGCATCCTGCATACTCTCCCGCTGGTCCGCTGGAATGCTGAAATACACCTGTTTGGCCCGTCCAAAAAAACGATGGGCTCCAGATATACAAGGGTTGCACGCAGCAAAACACTTCTCAGTAGCAACCACCTGGTCTATTTCCTGTGGCAGGGGCTCGGCAGATTTCCAAAGCCTGTAATCTGCAACGCGCAAATGGGCGTATGCTGGGTTCTGCAGCCTGACATCAAATGGTGTCAGCAGGCCATCAACAAATGAAACCTTTGCAGCAATGGCATCCTTGTATCCTTCCTTGGTCAGTTTCAGATCCTGCAGAAATGGAACCCCATCCCTGATTTGTAGAGCATTGCGCAAAAAGCGCTCATAGGGTCCGTGTTGTTTGTCCCTTAGCTTTTGTAACTCACTCTTCATTTCAGCCAGAGTGTGGGCTATCCTGCTGGCACAGGCAAGCTTTTGTTGTCCCTCCAAGGACAAACACTTCACAACCCCCAATACGTCTTGCAAACAGGCAGCGTACAAATGAAAAGACAAGCTGCACATCTCCCCCTTCAGGACTTCGAACCGTCGCAACTGTTTTTTCCGCTTTTTCTGGTTCTCACTGTCGCCTGCTTTATTCCTGTTGCTGCTTTTCCGAATTGCCCGTTTCAGTTCCTTGATTTTCTGTTTAAACAGCGCAACAGTTTGGGGTACGTTGTGCAGCACAGCCTCAATGAGCCTCAGGGTTGGTTCCACCCACCTTTGCACAACATTCCCCCCCCAACTGGCGGCCTCCTGGCCTTCATGTTGCACCAGCACTTCCACTTGTGCAGCCAGCACATTACTCTTGCGCATCACCCTGCATAAATCTTGCAGGGTCTGCATAAATTTCTGATGCACACGTACATGCTTGGCTGCAGTCTTGGCACCAGACTCACACTCATGGCCAACATCTACAAACTGCAACAGTGCCCCACCCCCTGCCCCCTGTTTCCTCAGAACTGCCCCAAACCCTTTACGAACCCCAGCCATGGTGCTGGCACCGTCGCTTGCAATGACACCCAATTTGGTTAGTAGCTCAGGCACAGAAGGAGGGTCCGCAGTGTGCTGCAGCAACCAATGAAGTTGCTCAATCAATCTGTCATAAAGACGCTCTGGCCCCTGTGTTGTTTCTTTTAACCGACTGGCAGGGGGGGGCCGACTGTCTGTGTGCAAAAAATCAGCAGTCTGTGGCACTATCAGTCCTAAATGGCGAGTGTGCACTGCGCCTGTCTGCATATCAATGTACCTCCCTTAAATTAGGTCCGGGGCCCCTCGCATCGCCTTCTTGTGCGCCCCGTCTATGATCAAGGCCCACATGGGGCTGCGCACTAAGCCAATGGCGGTGGTTGTAACCTCCCGCCCAACCAGAAATTGCATTAGCCGCAGTCCAGTCTGCGGTGACGTCCCGTACGCATCCTGCATTCCAGGAGCTCCTGCTTGTGCCAGAAGGTCGGGACGCGTCTTTTTCAGCAAATATACAGCAACTAGCACCTTGCAAATGTCCTGTGCAGGGCATTGCTGTTTTTCCTTCGGTTTCCGAACCTGCTCTCGCATTTTCAGTACCTGTTGGAATCCACGGGGCAGAATGGCATCATGCTTTAAGACACGCTGCACATGGGCCACAGCACAAAATATTGCGATGCGGTGGCTGGGCTCTTGTGCCACAATTTCTTTTGCGCACATCCGTGCGTCATTTACTGTGCATTTTGCAAAATGATGCACAGCAGCGGAAACAGTGTTGAACTCGGGTGAAGGGCCCACCAGCCAGATGGAGAGAAGCTCCGCCAATGATGGAATGCGACGCCAAGGTTGAGTGTCCGCCGCTTGTGGTGCTTCAGTGGCAGCCTTGGCTGCAAAATAGCCAGCAAACTCAGTGGGAATGTTTGGCAGTGCGCCTTGGGCCTGTTGCATTGAAGAAACAGCTTGCAACTGCAGCAGGCGCTTTGTTGGCACAGTGCGCATCAAATCTGCCACTTTCTTGTGCGCCTCATTGTAGGCCGCTTCCTTTTTCTTTCCCACGAGGTGAAATTGACCCCTAAACCAAAGAACGCACTGCACCAGTTGCTGTGCATCCACTGCGGCTGGTTTCTCTGTGACTGGTGATGATCCTGGCGGTGATGTGGACAACAGGTCAAAAAGGGTTTGCTGCTTCAGTGGTGTTAACCATGAACCGCTCGAACCAGCACCACTTGAAGCAGAAGTAGATGGTCCAGCAATACTAGATGCAGCAGCAGGAGATGTTGCAGCAGCACCCGCATCTGCACCAGTCGCATCGGCAGGGGATGCAACCTGCGATGGAGCAACAGCACGGCTTGCACTTGCAGGGGCACAAGTTACAGCCAACACAATAATTGCAGCAGCAGCAGCAGCCTGCACACATTTCGCTTTCTGAAGTTTTTCGGCCTTGATTTTCTGCCTCCTGCGTTTGGTTGTGCAAGCGTTCACGTTGGGGCACTGAGGGGAGTGCCCATACTCAGTTGTGCGGCGCACTTGCCACTGAACCTTGACAAGCATGGTCCACAGGACGCAGGGAAAAAGCGAGGTCTGTGGCAGTGCAATGAGGAACAGTACAGGTACCTGTACCGTGCAGGTGCAGATTCCACAAACAGCACAGGCAATAACAGCTAGTAACAGTCTATATACACTCTCCTATATACACTCAGTGTATATAGCCAACCCCCCCCCCCCACCAGAATTTTTGACCCGTTCTTATGGCTAACCCTGCCCTACAGTAGTAGGTTTTTTTTTCCTTCGCCATATACACAAATACAGCTCGTTCCGTCCCTTTTTTATTCCATTTCGCCCACGGCTCACTTAAAAAGCTCTCCCTCGGACGATGAGTCGGAATCAGAGACACTTATATTTCGCCGCTTTCGGGGCCGTGTCCATGACAACTCCACTTTCCTGCGCTGTCCTACACTCTCCAAAGGGCGTGTGCGCTCTGCACCTGATGACGCCTCTGTGGAGGAGGAGGAGGAGGAGGAGGAGGAGGAGGAGGAGGAGGAGGAGGAGGAGGAGGAGGAGGTAGACGAAGAGGGGTTGGGAACATTGGCAGGGGGGGTCGCCGAAGGGGGGCCCATTGCCACATCCACCTCCTCGTTCTGTTGCGCATTGTCTCCCGTTTTTTTCTTCTTACATCCATCTTGCGCGGTCCAAGCAAGGACAACATCCCGCTCCGAGGGTGGGGCACAAAGGCTACCCGGGGGAGCGACATCGGGATGCTTTGCATCGAAGTGCATTTGCACGCCATACAACCATACGGTGGACTTACACAAGGTGCAATGCATTGGCCGGTTTGTGCACGGATTGCGTGCAGAAGCCTGCGCCATCGCCCCCCACCGAACGTTAGTGGGCTCCAAGGGACAAATTGTCAAGATGACGGAAACAAGCTTACCCTGGCCATTGCGGAGCAATTTTGTGGTGCATTCCTTGCTTCCACAAAAGCCGCATGCATCTGCAACACACTCGTCCCTCAAGATGTGCCTCCCCACATGAGTCCGCATGCTGTGTAAGGGGACAACATGGTTACACACTGCGCATGTGCCTGAGGTAGGTGCGGCGGATCCCACCTTCACGGTACAAGATGCATCGTTGATGGCACAGATCGGCAGATTGGGGTATGGAGGGACACCAATCGTAGGAGCAAACTCAGGAGGATTCAAAAGAAGTTCAGAGGTGAGCGCACTCAATCGTGCAGAAGACTCAAACCACATGTGGTCCTCGTTTGCCCTCAACTTAACGAAGCGGCAATGTTCACCTCTAAACTTCAATACCACGCAACAAAGCGTGGGAAGGAGAAAGAAAGATTGAACGAATGTGTTCGCCCCAGAAAGAAATTGGCGCTACACTCGGGCCGGGGTTTTGCTCCGAATGCAGGATCTTCAGGTGGCAACAAACCATTTGTATAGCGCCCCGTCTTGCCAATCCGCGCTGAAAGCACCTCGCAACAAACGACATTTGTATAGCGCCTCGTCTTGCGAAATCTGGCGCTCACACTAGAATCATCACCCCTGCATTCTCGGGGGTCCCCAACAAAGGGAACATAATCAGAAGACAAAGTCTACACTAGGGGTCACCATGATGCTCCACGCAACAAAGCCTGGATTCAAAGATTGTCCTAGTTTCCTCAATAGCACCGGAAGGTTGGGGCCCAAAAGAGGGCGGAAATGCTACGTCACCCCTGCATTCTCGGGGGTCCCCAAAATTTTCGGGTGCCTTTGGCGCCACCCTATGTATGGCTAGTAGCCATTGACCCTTGGTAACTAAGTGGGCCCGGAGGGCCCGGAGGGGGGGGGGGGGGAGTCGCGTACCGGGACCGAGGAGACGGCCCCCCCGTGGATACCGGATGTGTCAAAACATGGGTCAAAAATGCTGTAAAAGGGGTAATGTGGGCTCCAATTGGCAAAATACTGGCATCGGCACCCCAAGAGGTCTAGGTTCATCTCGGAAAAATTTGGTTTTGAAACCTTTTGGATCTTGTTTTGGCCCAGAAATGGCCCATTCTCAAGCTTCTTTTTAGAAATTCTATCGCCTTTGGCAAGGCACGTCAAAGAGAGGCTGACAGTCGGCCAATCAGTCAATCAGTCAGGCAAGCGGTCAGTCAGTCAGTCAGTCAGTCAGTCGGGCAAGCAGGCAGGCAGATAGGCAGGCAAAAACACACAGTTTGCCTTTTTTCAGTGGCAGTCTACAGCTACAAACAGTGGGGAACCACAGGTCTGCAGGAACAGGCAATGGTTGAGTGGTAGAACACTCGTCAAACAATTGTACAGGCGTCGGTTCGAATCGTGACCGGCAATCGCCGGTGGCAGCCGGTCGATTTGTCAGCTATACTTTTACCCGGCCCTGGTTCAAATCCTTCTGAGCCCAAACTTTTGGATCCACCCCTCCCCAGCCCCATAAAACGCGGTATCCAGTTTCAGAGGGATAGCAGGCTCAAAATCAAAAAATCCAATAGGGGATCGTTTTGTTGGGCAAAATAATGATTGTACAAGGGGTTAGACATTCAAAATCATGCCTTGCGGTATGCTACGCTAACGACCAAAAGGGGGGCAAATCACGTCCGCGCCTACGCTTGATCTAACAACCTCTCTTAGAGGTGATTTTCCACCGCCAAAACAGGTTGGGCTCAAAACAGGCTACATACATTCATTTGGCCATTCTAAAGGGAACAAAAGAACTTTTGGAAAACTCACTGATCAGTTTAGAAAAATGTGGGCCACGTTTTGACCTTGTTTTGGTCCTTGAGGCTTTTGGAGGAACAAAACAGGTTACCACAGGAGTAAAAATGGGCTAAAAACGCTTCTTGAGCTTCCCAAGTGGTCAAGGAAACAATTTGGAAAAAATAATGCTTGAACCCCTGTGGATCCCCAATTGGACGCACTTTGGCGCGCTTGGTTTGGGCTTTCTCGGCATCGTAGCGCATCCAGTACGGGGTATCTAGAAATTCTGCTGCATGAATGTGCACTGACGGTCCTGATTCTACCAAAAGCTTGGCCATTGCACAAAAAAAAAAAGCAGTGCAGTCCTGGGCAATGTTGCCGAAATGCAAGCAAATAAGAAAGAGCATTGGCCACTAATTTGGTTGGCCTGTCACAAGCAGTCCTGACACCCCTGTCTTTATTTACTACACCCCTCTCTCCTTATTTCTAGCTGACAAGCAACAGCAGCGACAGGCAGTTCTCGTTTCCATTTTGTTAATTTCCCTTTCGCATCAATCTACTCTGGCCATCTTTTGCATTGACACATGGCCTTCCCAAATCCAGAGTTTGAACCCCCAACTCACTGGTGGCGGCAGAGACTGGGCGCCAAGTCGGCGCCAAGTCGGGAGGTGCCCTCCCAAATGTGTGCAGTTTTGGGCCAAAAAGTGGCCCTTTTGTTATGCCCCAGAAGAGCCCTGAAACCAATTCAAAACACCCAAACGAAGGAAAGCAGATGGATATGCCGCAACTGGCTTGGTTTGTGCGTGTCAAAGATCCTTTTTCTGGCCCATGCCTTCACAAAATGTCGAAGAAATGCCCCGAAATGCCCCAAAATGGCCCACGTTGGGGCACTCTGAGGTGGTGAAACCACAAAAAATGGTGGGCTGTGGGTGAATGAGCTGCCCTACGAATTGGCTATTGAGCCATGTAGCCCACCATTCTTGGTTTGGGGCTGTTTGTGGCCACATTCCGCAAAACACCCATTGCATCTACGCAAACTGATGTGTTGAGGCCGCAGGATATTCAATATTGTGCCCTAGCAGTGCTGCAGCTTCTTTGCCACACGGAATACCGAAAACACTTGGGATTCAGCAAAGGAGTTCAGTGCTGCCACTGCTGCTGTGATCTGGTGTTGCCTGTGGGAGTCAATGGAATGCTGCATTCATGAGTGTCATGACAGATTTACTACTTATTTTTAGTTCCGTTGGTGATAGCCGTCTTTCTTGGCATCATACTTCGAAAACCGTCGAGTCAGTTTGGTGTTCTGCCAAATGGTTGCGTTGTGCCTGAGCAAGGGGCCTGTATGGTGGGGCGATGTGCAGGATCGGTGTAAGCCGGGGCGGACCAAACGTGTCACTCCCTGAGTGCAGCTAACAACCTAGAATGCCACATCGTGATCTGCGGCACATCAGAACAGCAATTTGTATAAAATGTAGAGCAGCAGGAGGACACCAAGGACACCACCACCAATGGCTGCGATCATCTGTGGTGAAAATCCGGTCTCGACCGGGTCTGAGAAACACGAAATTGGCATGACGCATGATGCCCCTCCTCGGCCTGGCACACGCCCCACAGGATTGACACGGCGTCTCTCACAAACGTCAATCGCAGTTCCGGCGCACTCGCGTGCGTGCACCTGTGCGTTCATTCCCCTGCTGAACCTCCCGTTGCGCGGCCCTCTCGTCTGGAAGGGGCCCAATATATCACGCGGCACAACTCTCACTGCGCCTCACTTTTCTCTGCCGGCTCCTTTTCACCCGGGGCGTCGCTCATGGTACCGACCACAGCCACTAAATAGAACTGATGATGCGGATGCAGACAACACATACCCTCTTTCACCCAGCCTAACACCTCTGAAATCCCCTTCTTTGTAGCATTGTATTTCCCGGCCATTTTCGACAAATTGCGGTTGCTTCTAGTGTCCATATACACCTTTTTGGTCTTCTGCAAAAAAGTATCTGCAGTACATGGAGGCGGCAGTGTTTGGGCCAGCATCGGGGTGACAGGTTGCGCCTTGGATGCAACACGAATCGCGGGTGCAAGCGGTGTTCGGGGTAACAACGCCAGTATTCGTGAGGCGTAAGTGGGAAACTGCATCTTGACGTGATGGTCCGCAGCAAATGGGTGAAAAGACACTCCTCCGAATCTCATCAGCCCGCAAACCTGCTAGCACGGCATTTGCATGGGTATAAACGTGCAACTATGAATTCCGGCAACCCCCCTCCCCTTCTTGAATTTTTGTCATGCATGCCCCTATTAGACCTTGGACAACACAATCAACCAAAATTGACGACTGCAAATGTTTGCGTGCATTTCTCTGACCTCTGTGCCGTTCTTCACTTGTCGCAAAGCCCCTGCCGACCCCCTAATCACCCCTTCATTGGCTCTTTCATTGCCCTCCACTCCACTTTGTGACGGGACCCATTGCACAAAGACACTGTCCCCTAGCAATAGCCATTGATTCCATGGCGCTTACCACAAGTCAACGTGCACTAGTGGCCCCCGGGATCCCACCCAGCCATTGCGTTCCCACTTCCCACATTTTCCAGGCCCCTTTTTCCTTTGCAACCGCAGCCCAACCACGTCACATTACCTCATCCCCTCTACCCCTAACTCTTGCCAGATGTCTGTGTCACAAACCACTAGCGCACCCCCCCCCCAAATCGGCGGCCGACTTTTGTTGACGTCGCCGATTTGTTGTGCCGATTTGTTGGGCTTTCTCGGATTCTGGGACGGTGGATGAGAAGAGGGGGGGGGGGGGGGGCAGCAGAACCCGTCAAACGACCCCCACAACAACCAGCACAGCCCCAATACGTAGGAACTACGGGGCAGGTTTGGTCGATGGGTCGAATGCAACAAATGGTCCCGAAATGAAATACACTAGAAAAAGAAAGTTCGGCGTGCACATTTTGGGTGCCCTTGTCCAACCAAATGAAAAAAAAGTGCGATCAACTTTTTTTCATTTCAATTTTTTGTACGGTGCCAAACACCACACATGACCACTTTCGAGGAACCCATCACTTGCAAATTCCAAACCATTAGTCTTATTTCAGATGGATTTTCTCACCGTTGTTGCAATGCTTCAAGCTCGACGCCGCACCATGGCTACTCACTCGGCCCCTTCGTGGCACCCTTGCATTGAACTAAGGATTGCTCCCGGTTATTTTCACATATTCCCTACATCACTTCCGTTCCAATCCAGTCTCTTCACCCCAACACACCAAACTTGATAAATGCGTACGGCCGCTCACATCGGGCGACTTCTTGGCCATACAAATTTTGGAACTCCTTGTTGAGATCCTCAAGGAAGCTGCAAAACATGAATACCATGGTGGCGGCTTCGCATGGTGGTGATCTCGGCTCAAAGAAAAGGAATCGCTGGTTGCCACGATGCGAGTGAGGCTTTGCGGGCAACTTGTTTCGATTCATGAAAACATTCCAAGTACAACCTCCCCCCTTTCCTCGCCGTCCTAAGTGGATCGGCGCGTCATGGTTGATTTGCCGAATAGCGTCAACTTTTCAATTTTTTTCTTTGGATCGATTGCCTTCTAAGTTTCGAAGACCTCCGGCCCTATTTTCACCCTGATTAGATGACTTCCCAGTTGTACCATGCCATTCACGTTCACGGTACTACTATCGTGCTTTTAGGGTGCTTGCACTTTGGTTAAACGTTGAGAATGCGGAATCTTCGCCCGTGGAGGTCTCGAAATCGGGTTTATGATCTTGTTTTTGTCAACCAACATTGCGCAATGTTCTCACGCCGTTTTGCGTGTCCATTTGTTTTCTTCAAGAGGCGTGCCGTTTTCGTGCTCTCTCCGCTTCGTTTTGCCGCTTCCTCTTCGTGCGGTGGCCGTGGTCATCGCCGGCGAACCAAGCCCCCGTCGAAGGAACACGTAGAGTAGTGTTGGATGCCCCAAAATGGGCCTAAGAAGTAGTTGGTATCTTCCAAGCGGCGTAGTATCGCGTTCATGATTCCCGACGTAATGTTGCACGAGCCTCTTTAAATTGTCTTGAACGGAAGAGAAAAATAGAGCGAACCGAGGAATGTGCGTTCGACGCGAAAAGTGAACTAGAGCGACGTTTCTTTGCGAAGGGCTAGGGTTGGTCGGATACGCGCTTTTCTTACTTTGGCGCGTTGGTGGCGCACGCGACCACATCTAGCGGCCAAAAACTCACAAGCCCTAGGAATTTCCAACCTATAGCCCGTGCGATACCACGCGGGTGTGGGGTTGCTAAAAGGTGAAGCAATGCCGTCCGTTGTAAGAAAATGACATTCGGCTCAACGCAACACGCAAAAACGTCAGCATCATCTCAACGGACCTCTTCTCGTCAAAGGGCAAACGGGCACTTCGCGTGCGGCAATTGAAAGATGTGAGAAAACAACACTTCGGATGGGTGTTAGGCACTAGAAAACACACACCTGAATGCCAAGTACGAAGGACTCTTCGTTTCACACAATGTGAGGAACGATACTCCGTTTTCCGTCAGGAGGCTGAAAAATATGAGTACAGCGTGGGATTCTAATGCACTAACGTGCCAAAGCATTCCATGTCAAAGCTGCCGAAACGAAATGTCACCAAAGGATCCTGAGTACAATTCGGGCTTAAACACTCATACTTTGACAATTCAAGAATCTCATGGCATAATTTAAACGATGCAAATGGAAGTTAGAACATCCCTCAAATTGCAAGAATTTGGAACCGACAAGACACCTTCCCCTCTCCATCACGAATGAGTTGTCAGCAACATACTGAAAGCTATATTCTCCACTTGTTATTGTAAGCAACCGAGGTGGCGGATGGATCATCAATTCTTTGAAGATGTTCTTCGCCTGGCGAAAAGAAATCGCGTGCACCGTAGCATACGCATTAGCCCTTGATTAACGTGCAAGTCCCAAGTGCGTTGCTAGTGCTCGGGACAACTACTTGAGCTACGCAACAAAGCACAAACCCTTCAACCAAAGGGCAATCCATTCAACACACTTGGAGTTTATATTTATCGGGATCCGAAAAGCTGTTGTCAACCGTATTGTCCATCGAGGCGGCCTAAAGGTTGATGTGAGGTTGAGGAAATCACGCGCGCACGGATTCGTAAGTCTAACATCGTGTCGTGTAAGAGAGAAACGGCACATCCAAAGAACTTCACACACCAATGGCAGTGCATCCGAGCATCTTGAGATGAGCGTGAATTTCAACATCGGACAAACACCCTACCAATTGAGCAACACATCGAGGCAAAAGTCAATTGCAACGAACTCGGTTTACAAAGTGGGCAGATTGACCAGAAGTCATGGTTGAAAAGGGCGAATGCTAATGAAAATAGATTGATTCCGTGCGACGCGGCAATGTGGTACCGTTTGTTGTCAAAAAGCCCCCATCACCACCCCGCCAACGAAGGAACCCAAATTTTTTTTAACAATCGTCAAGTCACGGGAACCGCCTCATGCGGGCCACCACCCGTTCACCTTGTGCGAAAACAGCCCTGGGAGCCGGGAAACACTGTCAGTCTCAGAGGTGCGCGCGGAAGTTCGAGAAATTCACTCCAGCTCAGCATTGCAGAGGTGGCTTATTCGACGAAAAATCGAGAACCATGAGAAAAAATCGTGCTTCATCATCGGAGCATGTCTGCACACGGAAAAGGAAAGGCTCTTGTTTGAAAAGCAACTTGTCTAAAAGAAGAAAGGTACTCATTGTTTTGTATTTAACATCATTTCGGAGTGTATTTGACACCTGGATGTCTTTTTGTTGGACGTCTGATTCACAGGTTCGAAATGCCCACTCTCAAGTGCCGCCGATGGTTTGCGATAGGGAGGGCTTTGAGGTGTTCAAGCCACACAAAGCACAATTTTTGGATGTTCCGATAGAGCTTGTGAGAGTGACATTCCTATATTTGAATGCAAACGATCTTGCTACCGTCGCTACGACGAGCAGGTGTGGAAGGCTGCAAGCTATCTTGATTTCGTGTTGCCTTATCCTCATAAGTGAGTCCACCGTGGCATCAACCATTCTTACGCTTGGCGTGAAAACACAAATACACGTGCACACAAAAAATCAACAGTTTGCACAAGGTGCACGCGAGAGGGCGTCCACGTCATGGATCGACGACGAAAAACTTGCTGTGCACGCTCGAGAACCCGTTACCCGATTCCAATCTCACGTTCGTTACGTTGCAATGCGGTGTTGCCCACCAATGGAAGTGCTTAATTGACGAATGAGCACGAGCACGAGCACGAGCACGCCACGCGACGGAGCAACTTTTGATCCAACTCGGCCGCCACCTTCTTGCGCCCTCAACTTTGGCATCCTATGAGTATCATTTAGGATGGTAGCCATACCGCGGCAGGCAAGCAAAATCGATTCGACAAGTACACACGCAAATCCCACCCACGATCGGCATGCACCATCGGCCAGAAAATATGGAAAGACAGACATGGGGCTTTGCTGCGCGCTCTTCGGACGAGAGTGGGACCGATACAAGTAGGCTCGTATAAGCAAGTTGCCCGAATCCTCGTCGATCGGGGATGTAAACGGCACGCCTCGAAACCGTCTTGCCCGATTCGACAAGCTTTGTGTAAACTTAGCATATGACCAAAAAAAAGCAATCGCCATGCCATGGCTATCATGAACGCGTGCTCACGCTTTGCTCCGATTTTTTTAGGCGTTTCAACCGGTGCGTTGAAGAATATTTGATAAAGCTTAGTTGCTTCGATTTCCCTCACGTTTACGAAATTGCAAGATTGTTGGTGCTACTAACCTCATCGTGGCCGTCAAGTCGAATATCCTCCTTCTTCCCTGCGTTGTTGGCGCGATGGAAGGGGACGTTCTTGGAAGATAGAGGGTTTGTGAAAGTTGCCCTCTTGCACGCGGGTGATATTCCGCGGAGACGTGCACGGTTTACTTTGCTTCCGCAACCTTACGACTTGCCTTTTGCCCTCTTCATTTCTCTCATCGTAGGTATCCGTTTTCGGTGGCGTTGCCGGAGATCACGTTTACGGATGCATCACATATCTTGGACACATTGCAATGGGATGAACCCCGGAATCTCCGGAGTTGCCGATCCAAGGACCAAGCGCTCGCCCGTGCAAAGTCCTCTTTCATTCAAATGCGCCGCGTTGTGTTTGGGGTTGCAGGGTTGCAATTTTCACTTTTAAAAGTATGCCCCAAAAAGTTCTCCAATGTGTGCATTCGTGTTTGAATAAAGTAATGCATGCCATCGTCAAAAGGAGGACCAAGCCGGAATTAGGGAGTTCGGAAGGAAAGTGGTTGCGTGTTTCGTAGCGCCAGCTGTTACTTGGTTGGTTGGCGTGAGCATTTGTCACTATTGCTGACGGCGGTGCGCATGGGGTCCTAATAGAGATGAAGCAAAGAGGAGCGTCCGTGCCGGAGCATCGACTTGTGAGCCACATCTTCAGGGTAAAGTAATGAAAATAGTAGCCATTGTCACACCGTCTCATGAGAACAAGGTCGAGGAATACAGCTAGATCGTGGAGTTGCATCATCACTCATTTTCACACCAATTTCTCTTCTTCAAATGCACTTCAATGAGCTCCGTAATATGATACAATAGCAAAATTGGTGACGAAAATACTAGTGGGATCCGTTGTGCATGCACCTCAATGGAGCGCTTACCAAGCGATTGCTAGCAAGCGCCGTTGGTTGACCGCCGACTGCCGGATACCGCCACCAAACCCTTCTTGAGCCAAGGTGCTGGGCTGGATGGTTAGATACTTGGTCGTCCCTTTACAAGGGCCGTATGCATTTTCGGATCGAACCGTGCTGCAAGGTGCTCGCCAACCAGGCGCGTAATAGATCGCACTTGTTGACATTTGCAGTTTCTCCATCACAACCATCGTTTTGATCTGAAGTGCTCACTGAGCCCCAAGTACGCGATCCACCTGAGGGAACTGCTCAACCAATGGTTCATATTTGGCCTGACGTGACACTGAGAACAAGGCCCCCAACAACTCCATTCAGCAATACGGGTGCATTAGGGCACCCCCCTTCTACCTATGTTCCACACAATGCACACGAATGAATCCACACAAACAATCCACACTTGTTATGAAACACGCATGGTGGCCTCCTCATTTGGTGTAGACGGCACACTCCAAACGGCGACATTTCCGAGATGACAAGTTTCCGCTGATACACCGTTTCCATAGGATGACACCTTGTGATTTGTTGTTGTGGGTGGTCCCCCAGCCTCGAGGCTGGTGACAAGAAAACAAGTTCACCATTTGTCTGTTTCTCCCATCCGCCTGGACCCTGCACAGTGGCATCATGGCATTTCTTCAGGAGGACCTAGAGAGCATTTTGTGCCATGTAAGGTCTTTGCCGGTGGATCCAGTGAATGACAACCATCCGATCATACCTTGTGGACCTCAGGTGTTGGACCCATTGTTGCATGCATTTCTTGGTACATGTGCTGCACCGCGGCCATATAAAGCACATAGAACATTGTCAGTGCAACTATAGCAATTCCGAGGTGCCATTCCAAAGTACAAACCATTCCCCTTCGCTTCCTTCGCCTCCACATTGCACCATGTTCTACACTCTTCCCTCCGACCACCCATTGGTGTCCTTATCCCGCAAGATAAGATCCAGAAATTTTCACCCTCTCTTCAGACTCTATCCCCATTCGTGTAGATAAATACCCCCTCCTTTTTGTGGTGGCAACGGTTGTCACATTTTTGCGCCTTTTTGTTCATGTCTTCAATGATGCCAAAAATTACCGTTGCATTCAAACTACTTCATCGGCCCGCACCACACAGGATGTGTTGTATATTACTATTTTTGTGCCCGATTGTTCCCGTTTATTATTCGCCACGCCATTGAGTTACAACAACGCGATGCATTTTTTGTTCACATTCCACAACTCAAACACATTGTCCTTCCACGCCTTTCTATACCCACACCACCATCCCACAAACCTTCAGATTTCATGCCTGTAAAATACAAGCTTCCGTCTGCAGCCACAGACATCATGCATCTCACGGACCATGTACTCTACGCACCACCTGAATTGCCCTCCTACAAACAACCCCCATGCTCGATTTACCTGCTATCGGTCATTCTGTCCATTAAAGGTAAATCCCTGCCATACAAACCCCCCAATCCAATTTCCTCTCTTAGTACGTGACCCATGGAAAAATTCCTATAGCATAATTAGCAAGGCCACATCTATTGCTCAACGATTTTTTGCTTCATTTTTTTTTACTTTACTGGTCTGTGACCAAAATTGAATGGAGCATCATTTCCGGAGACCAGGGCAGCAATACTTTCGTGCAGTAGGGATTCCTGTGGCAGGTTTTGAACTTGTATGTTTTCATCCTTGCTCCGACATCAACTTAGACCCAACTACACCGATTTTTTCGCCCATGCACACGCTATGTACTGTATTAGCTGCAGAGAAACTAACTTGTTCATATCCATTGCAAAGGGGAATGACAAACAATTTGATTGTAAAGGTAAAAAATCCCCACAGTATTTCCATGTGCTGTCAGAAGATGATCTTGTTGCTGCCGTCACAGCGGAATCCTGCTTCAATGATTTGTTTCAATTGGGTTCCGAAATTGGGAATAGTTTACAGGAGTGACACTTGGAGGGAAACTGGCATCTCAGAATGCCAATGTCATGCTGATGGAAAAAGAGAGCAACATAATTTTTGATCGTGAATTGCCCCCACATACTCAACTATGTAGATATGTCGACAACATTGTTTGTCTTTGTCCTGTCAATCAACTCATCTGTACCATCAGGATAGTTCACCGACTTGTGCACCATGCTTATGGTGTTTCCCTCACGGTAGAGCGAAACAAGGTGGGAACCTGTTTCACCTCCAATGCAATTTCAAATTTATTGTGATGGTCCGAAAGTTCATTGGGGCCTCAAGAATAAGTGTCTCCTCTCCCATTTCACACACCGCATTTCCCTGCAGCGCTATCCGGCGGCAAGTTCTATGTATGCTGGTCATTTCGGGAGGGGGGGGTTGGCTGGGGAGGGGTTTGCTGCACCCATGCCGCCACCAGCGGCGCGAGGGGGGTGCACAGTTGCCCCCCTGAGGCAGCGACATCGCCAGCCAAGTGGGGCTCATGAGGCTGGGCTTCACCCTGCAGGTGCAGCCACTGAGGGGAGGTGCCCAACCCCCAGCAGCCGCCCCGGAGAGTGCCGGTGAGGCTCACAGCCTGCAATTTGGGCATGGATGCTCCTCAGAGGACCCCACATGAGACGGCGGCCCGGATCCTTCCGGTGCTCCACAATCCACCGGGTGAGGCAGGGCTGGGCTAGGGCAGGCCCCTCCTATCTACCCCCCCTAACCTCCTATCCACCGCTTCGCATTAGCGTCCAGGAACTCAATATGCAGATGCCCTTCTGAATATGGTCTTCCCCCTTCCCTCAGGCGTGTGGGTGCGCGCACACACACGTGTGTGGTGTCATTCACAGTTGTTGCTGCATCTCCGGGAATATTTCAACCATATGTTGTCCCCTTTTCGTGCTCCAACCGATATGGGTGCTGTCACTCTTGACCAGTGCCGAACTCTACTGCTAAAGGTGCGTTAATGTAAGGGGTAATGAGGCTGTGCCCTGAGGAGGTGTGAGCAGTAGGTCTCTTCTCCCTCTTCACCAGGCTGGTGGAACCAGTAAGGTTTCATAATCCTTTTAAGGGTGCACAGTGGAGCTAGCAGCAGCAAACACACGCAAAATTGGGGCGGGGATCAGGACTCCATCCTGGTTGTTCGGGCCCGAGTAGGGTTACCAATGGTCCCTGTTGTTCAACAATTGGTCATAAATCTCTTCGTCAAAAGTTGTTCCAAGACCACTTGGGATGCTCAAACCAGTGGTTTTAGGCTGGCTTGGGCCATTTTTGACCCATTCACACTGAGGTTTGCCACAAGCAAACCAAGGTCTCCCCGGTGCTTCTATACTACTGTGTCCCCCTGTTGGGTCCTGTGGTGGACTCCTGTTTTTGCACTTGCAGCACCTCCAGAAACACACAGCTCTACTGTTCTCAGCCATGCTGCAAGGATTTTCAGCAGCTGTCGACCATCCACCGCTTCCTGCGCCTCTGAACTGAGGCTCTTCCCCTCCCGCGGCACCAACTCAACCACCCCACCCCCTCCATCATGCCATCATTCATAGTATGGGCATACGACCCAGTGCTTTTTGCCTGCCACCCTGTGGCTTTGGCAGGTCTTACAAGCCGTAGCCAGGTGGGAGGGGTCTGTCATATTTGTTTTGGCCTGGTTGCTAATACGTGGTATCCATATTTGCTTGTCGTTCTCAAAAACAAATCTCGACCGCAGGCGAGTCAACCTCCTACTGATTTCATCCACCACCAACAATATGTAGGCAAATTTTCTCGGGGGTCGCCCACCTCCCTCCCTCCCATGCCCCCAACCATCCCCCTAATCCAGCAAACAGTGCAGCAACCTGCTCAGACCATCCACATCACATGTTGGAACTGCCGGAATGGGGCGGGTGGGGGGGCACACACACCATCCATTTCCTCCATGGGTGACACCACCCTCTCCATCCACTCTCACACCTCCCACGGTGGTCTTGCTTTTCCTTGCCTGACGGAACTTCCAATACTAGAGGTCATCCAATCTAATTTTGTACACACTCCATGTGCGACGGGATGGCACTCCAGGACCGCCCAAAAGAGAATGACAAGGCAGCTGTTGCATGGTGGTGTGTGATCTCCATGGACCAACTTCACCAACTCCTTCCACAAGATTTGGAACATTGTGGCACTCCCAGGGCTCATCCCTTTCCAGCGCCACCGCTTGTAGGCCCTGCAGCTTCTTGAGGGACTGCCACAACCCTTTACCCTGGGGCCGGGGCCCTGGCCAGAATTCCCCCGAAGCCATGTCCAGCATCACATCTTGAGGCAAATGGAGGCTGCCGGCGTATAGACCTATGCCAAACTAAGGGAGGACATGTACTTGGCAATGAAGCTCGGCGTCAACCATTCGTCCGCTTTGTCCCCCGTGGTACTGAAGCTGCTTTGAGGGACATTCACAAAGCCTCGTTGGCCATTGGTCATGCAGGCTATACTCCATGTACTCGCTAAAGGATAGCAGGCCCAAGGCAGCCCAAACTCCAACACTGATGCATGTGTAGTCCTCTCCTACTCTCGCGCCATATGTTCCAACTCGCCGGGAGAGGGGAACATTTCCTTCAAGGCAAAAATTCCTCCAGTAGTTGACTGATTGGAAGCAGTTGGGATACCTTGACCCAGTGGAACACTGCGGTGCTTTGGCGGCAGCATTGTGGACTGTAGGAACCAAGAGGAAGTATAGTGCCCACGTCAAGCAGTAGGCTTGGCAATGTGATAGCCTGGAGTGCCCCTCACTCCTTCTCCAACCTACCAAAGACAGGTGAACAACACTAATGCCAAGGCATACCAGGTCCACCACTGCCTGCACCTACAGCTCTAGGCCAGTAGGCCAGTTGTTCCTCCAACCCACCGTAGGGCGTAGACTTAGCCAGTGGTGTGCAACAACTAGAGGCTCCCTGCATAGCCGGAACAAGCTTTTCCAAGGGTTTGCGTCGGAAGGGTTCGTTGAGGGAGCTGTCTAGTATATTGGCGCTTTTTTGGACCGTTGCATGTGCACTCACTTTGCAGTGGATGAAGTATTCACTGTGCAGTGTGTAGCGGACACTGTGTGCTTTTTGCAGAGTGTGCAGTGTGCAGAGTGTGCAGAGTGTGCAGAGTGTGCGATTTGCATGGTTTGCAGTGTGCAGAGTGTTGTGCAGTGTGGCGTGCAGAGTGTGCAGTGTGCAGAATGTGCAGTGTGCAGAGTGCAGATGTGCAGTGCCACAGTGTGCAGATGTGCAGATGTGCACAGTGTACAATGTGTGTAGAGTGCAATGCGCACTGTGTGGTATGCACGGTGCAGAGTGCACATCAGGCAGTGTTCAGCTTGCGCAGTGTGTAGTGTGTGTGGATTTTGTGGTGTACATTTTAGTGTGCAGTGGTCCCTTCCCCATCCCCAACACTCAGTCCTGGTAGGGTTTTTGCCACTCCTGCGCATGAGCTTGCAAGGGTTGAGGTGTCAATTTGTCTGCACAGTGCCTGTTCAGTGCAAATGTTCTGCAATCTTTTCAGGTCTGTCGCAAGGTGTTAGTACGGTTGCGCCCGACTTCCCCGGACATTATAGTCGCCGTGCGACTGTTTAGGAAGCAACTTACTGATTGTGTACGGTATGTCCAGCATTTCCTCCATGGCTATTCTTGTGTTTCTTCCGCGTTTGTGCGTTCACTCCAAAACACAGTACCGTTGAATCCAATCCTTACAAAACTCTTCTTGCAAGCAACATTATTTCTATGAAGCAGGGTGCAAGTGCAAGCACAGTGGTAAATACAGACACCTAGAGCAGACCAAGAGCAAGCAAATGAGCATCGCGGTAGGGGAGGGAGGTTTGCAGCAACCAATAGGACATGTTACAGGGAGATAAGGGTCTCCAAATCGTCCATGGTCTGTGCCCACTCATTTTGTGCCGAACCTGTCTCCTTGACATATAGGTGGTATGGCATTATGCCATATGCCTTTGAGGACCCCGATGTGGCAAGGGGACTAGTGAAGTTGATTCGGAAGTCAAGGTTGTATTTCGTTGACCAGTGTGGCAACCCCAAGTGTGGCAAATCAGAGCGTGCTCCGCAGGTGCGTCAGCGTGATTGTTTGGTTCCTTTCTCCTGAAGCTGTTTCATTGCTATTGATTTGAGTTTCTGGGATTGCCTGAAGCATTTCATTTTGTTTTGGTTTTGGTGTGCTGTCTGGGACCTCAGTTCACAGGTGCAGAAATTTTGTTTAGAGCTGGAGCAGGGTATACCACAGCTGTGCAGACTGTGTATGCAGTGCAGACCATATTGTACAGGCCATGCATCGGGGGACACGGCTGTACAGATGATGCATGGTAGAATGCGTATGAGCATGTGTTGGGGGAACACTGCTGTGCACGGTGGAACGCAGCTGCATAGACCATGTGAGGGGGACTGCTGACACAGCTGCACAGACCGTGCATGGGAGAGCACCGCTGACTCAGCTGTACACACCAGAACTCACTGTAATTTATCAAACGCCACCCAATTGTGACCCCATTTCACAGGCAAGCTGCGAATGGGTGTACCCCAGACAGCTGTTGTCCCATACAGGGTCTGCACAACTGTGTTCTGCTGGTCTGCGCCGCCGTGCTCCATACACTGGCCATGCAGCTGCATTCTACCATGCACAAACTGTGCAGTTGCGTTGCTTTGCATTGAAACACAGACATCCAGACCATGCAAAGAACACAGTGGTGCAGACCCTGCGTCGGGGAACAAAGGTACTGCCATGATTGCATCATCAAAAGATGCAACAGTCCCAATGGCTACGATTTTCAGGAGAATCAAGAAGGCAAAATTTGGTGCACTGGTGTCCTTCATTTCACATGCTGTGCCTTTTCGTATGGTGGGAGAAATTGGAATGGGCCTGCACCACAGGGGAGTGGGGGGGGCTCTACCAGTCCCAGGACGCAAAGTACCCCCCGGCCCCACCGATGGGGGCCTCTGGCCACTGTTAGTTGCCAAAGGTACCAGCCTGAGGAGTCCATGGGAGCCTTTGGTGCCCGAAAGCCCACGGCCCTGAAGGACAATTCAGTCCATGGCTGCTTACAGCCACATCATTGCTCTCCATTTTGACCCTGACTCCTCCCCACTTTGGGGACCTCTGAGACGACAAGAGTTTTGTAGCCATTTCAGTTTTCCAGGATACAGCACGGGTTATGCTGCACAGGTCAGGATTGGAGGGAGGGCAAAGGGAGGTTACCGGGCCTTCTAGTGGAGGTTACAAGCCAACTTCGCTGAGTTGGGTCTCCCACTGGAGGTTTTACGACCCATTTCAGGATTCAGGGTGAGCAACGTATTTTAGTCGCAGCAAGCAGCAGGCAAGTGAAAAGCTTTTTGGGGGACATGGTGGCTCAAGACCGCCATCCAAGTAGCTCAAAATGACCGCAGAGCATTTGCGCATCAAGTGAAACAGGTTTCGTGTGATTTTGAGCCGTCTAGCCTGTTTTATGGCCAATTTGGTATCCAAAAAACTTCTGCCTGTTTTAAAAACGATAATCCTGAAAGCGCAGGACAATCGGGTGTCAAGCAAGCGTCTTCAATGAGGGCCGTGCTTCTTCTGGGACGTCAAGATATGGCAAATTGGTGTTCAATGAGGCATCTCTCATGCCGTGGTGCCATGCGGGGGTCCATTTTGAGGTGAAAATGAGCCGTTTTCCCACCAATTCTCAGGACAGTCGTTTTGAACGTTTAGGTGGGTCGCCAGTGTGTCATGTAGGCGCCGCCAATTAAGGTCATTCTTCTTCCAGGGCAATTGGGTTATCACATCATTGCAAAGGGGTGTTCAATGAAGCATCTCTCACGCCTCTTGGTGCCATACGCAGGTCCATTTTGAGGTGAGAATGAGCCGGTTTTCAAACAGGTTGAGGAGAAACATGAGCCTAGGTTGGTCCTAGTCACAAGTTTTGATTACCGAACTAGGTTCCAATGGAGGTTTTACAACCCGTCCTAGGGTCCAGGGTGAGCAAGGTATTTTAGCGGTAGCAACAGCATTAGCAGCAGCAGCAACAGGCCGGTTAAACGTCTTTTTGTGGACACCGTGGCTCAATACTGGCATCCAAGTAGCTCAACGCGACCGCGGAGCAAACACACATCACAAGAAACAATTTTTGTGTGGTTTTGAGCCATCTAGCCCGTTTTATGGCCGATTTAGTGTCTAAAATGGACGTATTCTGCCTGTTTTAAACGATGATCATCCTGAAAATTCAAGACGGTTGCCAATGTGTCAAGCAGGCACCTCCAAAGAGGGCCACGGCAATTGGGGTATGAACTGGTTGCAACTGGGCGAAAACTCAGTCACGATTTGGATATTTGCTAAAAATCATACACTGATTATTATTTTTTTGGCAAAAACCTGACCAAAAATTCAGTTTGCCTCCAAATTTTCTGCTTTGTAACAAGTCTTGTCCATGCAAACTGTGTTGAAAGTTTACTCCAACCTCAGGACTGACATTTGCTGGTGTTGTGCCATCCATTATGTTGCATTGTGAGCCGTTTTTCTAAGTTTTATGAAGCTGAAATTTTCAGTCAGAGTCATTTGGACCGATGTTGTGTGTGATGTTTTCACATGATCCTAGCAGCATGAAACTGTCTTCGGTTTCTGCCAATTGATATGTCTCCTCAATTTAGGGTCTGCTGGCTACTGCTGCTGTCAGTTGTACAATGTTTCAACTCTGTGTTCTGTTTCAGATTTTGATTTTGTGATGACTGTGTTGCCTTATGAATGTATACCGCCATTATGGAATTGTTTTATACAGTTTTGTTTGGGCCCCAGCGTGCATGTGGCTGGAATTACTAAGGGTTGTTGTGGCTCATGATGGAGCATCTAATGATGGACCAGCTTGATGGTTTGTTGTTTGTTGTGCACAATTGCGCCTGAGCAAACACTGCCGGAAGAGCCGGAACGTCATCGAAAATGCATTCTGTTGCAAGAGAATGCTGGGGGGGGGGATTGGCACACGGGCATCGCAGTCTGTAGTAGACACTGTCTGCCCCAATGCACCTTCCTCGCTTGCTTCGCTTGCTCGAGAGATATGCCCATGTGCACATGTAAACGACGTAAGCGGACTGTTTTTGTGGGAATGGGGCTTTCCGCCCCTTCCCAAATATTGACACTTCTACAGCATGCTGCAGCATTCTACAGCATGTGTACACAGCATGCTGAGAGTTTCTACAATTAGCAGACCACCTCCAGAAGTTTCTGGGTTACCTGGATGGGCTGGAGCTCGATCCCAGCAGATGGGTAGGGGACCAATCTTTCTAGAGGTGGAAGTATGGTGTGAAGCATGCCAAGTGGAATGGGGCCTGAAAAACAAGGTCCTCAGCGGATCTATGACACCAAACCCCCCAATCAAAAGATACCCAGCAGCCTGTAGTAAACATGCACCACAGCACATGCGAGGTTTGGCCATAGTGGTTGGCATGAAAGCCAGCACCTTCGCCACTACACCACAGATGGCAGAATCAAACTTTGCACATGCGTTGTGGGAGTTCTGCCACGTGGGATACCTCACATATTGGTGGGAACCACACAGGAAATGGTATAGGGGCAGGTTTCGAGCGAGCAAGGAAGGCACATAGGGGTGGCCATGGGGGGTAGCACATTTTGGTGGGTCTGGCCAAGGAGGGGGGGGTTGGCGCCAGCAGGGCGAAACAGCAAAACACTCCTGGAGATACATGACCAAGTACGCAATCCTGCATGACATCTACATTGGTTAACTGTGCAGCATTGGAATGTTGTTGCTCACAAGTGGGGTGCAGCAGCAAGGACTGCCATCACCGACCTGCGTACTCTGTTCCCTTTTTCGTTCACATTTATGAGCATGTAATGAAGTGCATTGCGCATGGTTGTTGAAAGATGCACAGGTGTCGCAAGACGTGGCTGTTGACCATGTTGTGCCCTTGCCGTTTCTGTACGCGCCAAAGCCGGGCATGGGCATGTGTCAAAACAGATGCTTTCTCTGCTGTGCAGGAACACAAGCGATGTTCAGCCTGTGCGTGGGTGAAGTATTGCTCCAAGGAGTGCCAGAGGGCAGACTGGGGCAAACACAAAGAAATCTGCCAAGTCCTGCACAATGCAATTTACCCCATTCCTCAGCACCCCTAAGAAGAGTTTTGGCTGAGCACAGCGCTGCAGGCTCCAGGAAGAGGCATAGCCTGAGCAGTCGTTGCAGGCACACCACAGCTTCTTGCCGCAATTGAAGAAGGGCCTGCAACGAAGCACAATGTCCACCCCTGCGAAACTCGCAATTGAGAGCACATAGCCTTCATTTATACGGCCATCACTCGTGCTGCATATTTTGTGTGCGCTGCACAACAGGTGGTCAGGTCAGTAGAACGCGCAGGCAGGTACAGGTTTGCAGGGGAGAGCTCAAGATGACACACAGGAAGGGGGGCCGGCCTTCACGAC
This sequence comes from Eutreptiella sp. 'Long Island Sound 2002', assembly GCA_964036045.1. Lineage (NCBI taxonomy): Eukaryota > Euglenozoa > Euglenophyceae > Eutreptiales > Eutreptiaceae > Eutreptiella > Eutreptiella sp. 'Long Island Sound 2002'. The sequence goes on along the minus strand of OZ038385.1, from coordinate 60,788,677 downwards.
GGTTCTTTGTTGTCGGGGAAAACTTTGCATTTCAGTTTAGTGTGAACTACACCACACATTTTTCGGACTTTGATGTATGTTCCACTGTGTGTGCCATTGTCTTTGCAGAAAAGGTCTGAGGCGTGGATATGAAATTTACCGGAGCAATTTTGGGATATTATGTGGAATAAAGCGGGTGCGAAACTTACTCGCGCGGAAAAAACCTGATGCAAACCCCCGTCCTACCATGTAATCTGCGTCAATTTTTTTCCAACCGTTCTTTGCCAATATTCTCGCGTTCTGTTCACAGACAGAAAATAGCAAAATCTGGCATGTAAAATGGTTTGAGCCGGTTGGGCAAGCAACAGGGCTGGGCGACATCAGGGTGGGATTTGCCAGGTTTGGGGAGTGCAAAAAGTTTGTGCAATTTTGACATGGCAATGGGATGCCATGGCTGTCATCTCAGCAGGTTCCGCTTTTGGGGATGCAAGTTGCCTGACCGTTGGATAATGTGGTGAGCGAGCGGTATGGTGAGCGTCATGTCAGCTCAACAGAGACCATGTAGGGGGGATCACCGAGCCTGTAGATGTGGAAACATTGCGGTGGTGCAGATCATGCATGGAGAGTCACGGCTGTGTCAGCTCCATGAGGAATCTGTTTTCAGTTTCATGCACCTGGCTTGGGGGAGAAACATGCAGCTGCTGCCCGTTTGTAGATTTCTCTGCAGATTGTCCAACAAATAATAACTCTGCCTTTCTATTTGGGCGGGGGCTTCCAACGGCAGCAGACCAAACGCAGGATCCAGAATACGTCTGGCCTCCTATGTGCGTACTAAGAACCTCCTTTGTACATTCTTACCCAATCCTTTTGTACATTGCTGAAAACTCTTGTACATTCCGACTGAATTCTTGTGCACGTGCCGACTCAGTTCCTTGGTGTGTGGCCATACAGCCCTTTCGTGTGCTTGCACACACACTGTGCCAGGACATTGGTACACCCACCCATCAGCCCCTTCAAGCCAAGTCTACACAGCATTTTATAGAATGCAAGAAGCCGAGGGCTGGCGATGGCACTCCTTTGGTGATGACATTATTTGGGGATCGAGAGTCTATGGGCCTCACAATTGTGCAGGTTGTCTTACGTGCATATTGAAAGTTTCACTTTGGTTGCTACACAGTAGCAGCTTTGGATGTGGTCGATTCCCAGCTGCATTTCTTGTAAGATGCATGAATACAATTTGTAATGTTACCCACCACATTGCACCATCAAATCATATATCTGCATAACCTCACCTGAACCCTAAATCCCGGAAAAAGCCCTAGTGGATGCAGTGCCAACCAAGGTGGAAACTATCCTTTTGTTGCATTGTCCAAATAGATATACTGGTCATTCAATTCTCTGGGAGTAGTGGGGGCTGTCTAGTTGTGTGCCTCGTCAAACGGGGCACCTGCATTTTGGAATGCAGCATCCCCCGTTTCACTCACAAAAGACCAATCTTTCTCGGACAGTTCCTGAGATTGACATCATTGTTGTGCATTGCATGGCATGGATGCTGTACACCGCTCAAAGAGTGCCGGTTCTGAAGCAGGTGGAAGGCAAGGAATGGGGTGATAGCCACCCAGCGCTATGGGGTTGTCACATGGTTCTTGGTGAATTGCAGGTTATCGTGTCAACGCTTTCAATGGCTTCGGGTGATGGCAGGGGGGACGTGCGCTGCCCATTTGTTGGGCATCAAATCGTTGCGAGTTTGAGAGTATTGATGTGACAAGCAAGCTTTTTTTCCTTTTGGGATGGTTATTATCTCGGCGCACAAGGAAACAGTCAGCTTTAACAGCATAGCGCTGGAGTGGAGAACAGCGATCATCAATATGATGAAACGAACTCGTTGACGAAGTTCTGGCCCCTGCCTGGCACACTTAGCGAGTGTGATTTTCTACCTGCCTGGTCCAACCCTGAGGAACCATCCATCCGACACTGAGCTGCCAACCAAATTTTCACTAACCCTCAGGGCAACAGCCCTATGTCCACAAGCTGGCATTGGAACAAAGCTTGTGGACCTCTTTTTTTTTGGCTCCCACCTTTCAGGAACCCATGGCTGAAAATTGAGCTAAGCCCTGAGTCACTGCCCTTGCGCCATGTGGTTGCCTGTCGTCCTTCGGTGGCTGATGGTTTTAGCCCACAGCAGCACAGCAAGGGGAAGCGGCCCTGGTTCCCACATAGTGATCCCATGTGCATTTGTTGTTCTCTGTTGCTTTCGCACTAGAAGTAGCATTTTTGCGGTAGCTGCCTTCTTTGGTGTGGCTGTCCACAACACGGGACTCCTGCCTGCTGCCAAGTGTGTCCACCAGCTTTCAAGTCCCCTTCTGTGGGTGTGGCCAAAGGCGCTGGCACTACTCCCATGGTCGCAAAGAAGGTGTTGTAGATTGCAGATTGCTTGTAAGATGATGTTAACTCGAATGAAGACATCGTCCACATATACAATGTGGATTTCCTGTGCCTGGTGGTGTGCATTTTCTTCGCCCTGTTTTCCTGACCATTTTCCTTGTTTTTCTTGTGCATCCCCAAGATACAGCATCTCTGTGTGTCTGTCTCTGTCACTTTCCCATGCCAAGGATTCTTATCATGATGTAGTATTTCCCCACTTGGCATTTATATTACAGACACCTGCAGGCAAACCGATGGAGGCTCTCCATCTGTGACATGACCTGTGTGCAGCAAAATGACCTCTTGACCCCAGTAGACACACACTGTGCTGACTGTGCAGATTTTGGTGCCCAGTGATACTCACAGATGTTGGCAGATCAATCAATCTGTGAATGATGCTTAGGATGTGAATCTCCAGTCAGATGATCTACGCCAACAAAGTAGACAGCACATATTGTAGCTGGTGGGCAGCACTGATAATTTGTTGTCACACAGGGGGCGAACCATGTGCTAGGCGTGCGCTGTGTGGAAAATAGGCTATTTCGGAGCCGTTTTCCATGATGGCCAAGGTGACTGCGGCAGCCTCTGTGTTTCCAGACACAGGACTGCCCCAGATTCCCACTCAGTCCAAAAACTCAGATGACCAGTTGAAACAAGTTATGTTTCATGCTGAAATGCTGTCAGTTTCCTATCTGTATCTGCTGTTTTTGCCCTATGGACGTATGCTTCACCGGTGATGAGTGGTTTTCAGGGTGGTCACAGGAAAGCTAATTTACTATTGGCTGCTTTGTGCGCGCTAAAATGCCCCCAATGTTGATGGGTTCAATGCTCAATTCATTTGCAATGTCTGCATAATGCGCGACGGGCACGTTTCAGAATGATCTGCCATTCTTGGCTGCTTGGTGTTGAGTGAACCATTTTCATCCGGCACACAGTTACCATGCATCCACTGCATGTCAGTGCGTAGTCACATGTTGCCCCCCTGGAGTTGTAAAGTCCTGCTTGACCATGTTAGTGGCTGCCATCTCCAGATAAGGACAATGTCGGGGTCGCAATTGGAATGTGAAAAACAGCAATTTGAGCTTTGTCAAAATGATGGTCTCCTCGCCTGCAAAGCACGCATGCATGCAGACACACATGCGCACACATACACACACAGACACAGGCATCTGCAGCGGCTGCAGCAATACAGTGAAACTGGTGAGCAGCTCAGCAATGAGCAGGGAAAAACACCAACAGGAGGCTTAGGGCATTGAGTAACATCAAAGCCATGAACCACACGCACAGCAGCAAAATGGGGCCTGGTAGGGGAGACCCCCCCCATTTTGGGTCAAAAACAGCACCCTGTGGGTTTTTCTGCACCAGGAAAACAGGTGTGTTACACGATGAACCGTCGTTTTTGGCTCCAACGTGTCACCAATTGTGATACTGAAGAATGAAATTAAATGTTTTTTGATTTTAAGCTGTGTCGGGATTCACAAAGGATTGCATTTAAAGCCGCCCAAGTTTTCTTTGGCGTCGTGGGAGGGCATTGGGCGGTGGATGGCGGAGGAGGACCCTTCGGTGGATTTGTATGGTATCTCACCAATACCTATTGGTCATTTTTGCTTCCATTTCGCAACCCTGTAAGCGGGCGCTTTAAGCGCAGTGCAACTATTTGGGCGTCTGGCTGTAGTACAAACCAATTCTTTGTGGTACTTTGGGTATCATTGTTATTTGGTAATAGGTTTTGATGCATTGGGGATATGGCATTTTTGGAGTTCACCCCGGGAATGCTATGCACGCAGTGCGAAGTTTTGGATGGCGGCAAATATTTGAACCGTAGTTTCGGCTTTTTTTTCCACAATTTTTCGGTTTCGTACCAGGGCTTTTTTTAGTAGCCTAAGCATTTAGGATGTGGCATATTTGAATTGTCCACCGTGTTGGCCCATTTTCAACCAGCTGCACCTCCCTACTTAGGCAGTTTTTGTGTGAATTTGTTTTCAATGAGTGCCATGGACGGGCATGACATGCAACCACTTTTCAACTGCCATCAGTTTCAGGCCTCAGCAGAGGAGAGGATTGCTGAACAAGCCAGAGAAATTCAGCAGCTACGCGAGTAGCTGGCCAGGGCATCAATGGAGGAAGGTCCGACCCTCCGTCTTTTGTCTGTGCCGGAGTTGAACAAGGCCCTTGAACGACCACAGCCGCAGTGGATGAGTCTTACCTTGTCTAAGGGGGCGCCATTAGCGCAGTGCGCGCGCAGTGCAACTATTTGGGCGTCTAGCCGTATTGGAGACTCATACTTTATGATACTAGGGGGCATCATTGTTGCCCCTAGCGTAGGTTTTGATGCTTCTTCCACATTGGGGATATGGCATTTTTGGATTTTCACCCATTTTCACCCATTTCCGCCCTTTTTAACACTTTTTTGCTCATCCCCACCATGGACTCCCACAGTTTGGTGTGAGCTTTTGAGTTTGGGTGACGGACTTCCCGGTTTTTGCTTGACCACAGTCGAATGCCGTATGCTAGGCCGCATTACTGCTGATAAGGATGCGTGGTTGTACCACAACTGGAAATCGGAGTTTGATGTGGATTCCCTCCTATAAGCCACTTTCTCCCCGGTCCAGTTGAGGATGGGGTGGACACATATGAGGCTTTGGCACTAGCTGGTAGGGTTAGTGAGCTTTCATATGCCGCCACTCCGGAGCATTTTGATTTCGTACTTAGTTGATAATTGAACAAAAAAAGGGATATGTGTGTGTCTTTCCGCATTTTGCATGATGCATTATGTGAGGGGAAGGTAGCTGGCATTTGTCTTCAGCTAGGGCAATTTGGGTGACCTAAATTTGGGGGCATTCGGAAGGGGTGTGCTTTGGGGTTTTTTTATGGAGGACCTACTCTAAAAGTAGCGCACAATGCGCGCGCGGTGCAAGGATTTCTCCTAACTTGAAAGCCTATGTCAGGCTGATGGTTGGGGAAGTCGGCCAGGTTCCGCGGCCAGCGGAGTTCAAAGGCATAGTTGTATTTTACAAGGCTAAGTGGCTTGTTGATAACCGCAGTTGAATACCAAATTGGAAGGTAGCTTCGTTGTTTTCATATCGGCTTTGCTGCTTCGCCGTGCTACTAGACAGGTGATAGGTATTCTTGGAGGAGTATCTCAGCTTTTGCGTGCGCAGCATGCACGCACTGCACACACAGTGCCAAAATTTGGCCCTTGTTTCACCCATTTGTACCTTGTTGAACATATTTTTTTACCTATTTCTACCACATGTACTCTTTTTTCTGGATTGATTGATACGGTGATAAGTTTTCGGGATGCTTGCTGCACGATATCATACCCGTTTCCTGATTTCTCAGGCTGATTTTCTCCATGGATCTCGGTATAGGGAATACGGTATTCTACACCCGCTCCAATGGTTTGCGACACCCTGCCACAGTGGTTGCGATGGGATGGACTCTTCCAATTGGAATACTACTAGGATGGGCTGACAGTGGTGAATCGGTAATGCAAGATGGAGTCCATCTCTTTTGCCATCCCCAGTTCAGATTCTTCACCTCACTGCCTTCCATCTCTACTGCCCAATGCACAGTGAAGTTCTTCCTATAAGGCTGTTGGTTTTTCACCAGTGCCGCAGGAACCGGGAATGTCCGCCTCAACGTGCCCTCCAGTTTAGTCTGGCCCGCCCAATTCTAGGGGTGTTTCCAAGGGACGTGCCTAGGGGATCTTCTCGGGGAAAGTAATCTAAAAGTAGCGCGCAATGCGCGCGCAGTGCAAAGATTCGCCTAGAAAGTGTTTTGGTTGCACCTAAACTGGCGTGATTTTCTTGGAGGGGCGGGCAGGGAGACATTAGAACAAAAAAAGTCGCAGTAGCCCCCGCCAGACACCCCTGCAGGGACTTTTTCATGCACATCCACCACCGGGCTACTTTTTTGGGCTGGACAAATAGTACAATAATCTGTGATGTTTTGCTATGTGTGTATTCTCGCGTGTCTCCGTTAAGAAGGATGCAGGCATGCATGCATTTATGCATAGACTCCGGGTTCATACTCCAAGCATTGCGTTTGCGTGACTAGGCAACGAGTTTTTCGGCAACAATGATTGGGAGTTGATGATTGTGTTTCTGAAGTGCAATCACAAGCGAATTGATCCAGAGTTAAGCGGCATTTTGGGTAGAGCGCCACTCAACGAGATTGGCGTCTGCACACCCAAGTTGACATCGATAGCTAGTGGACCCGATTTTGTAAGAACAACTCACAACATTAACATAGTAGAGTGGCATTCTTTTTCACATGTTGCGCATGAAATCAATCAGCCACTTCCGTGTCCCGGTGAGAAAAAAGACCAGCAAATGAACCGGTAGATTCTCCCCACTATAGAGGTGCAAAAAGAGTTTTCGCCTTTGCAATTGCTTTCACAATGACCAGCAAAAGTAGAGACAAGAAATTTGGCAACGGGTTTCATTTTGTTTTATGCCAGCTTTGTTCCGCTAAAGTGGCTAAATTTTTGATGCAACTCTTCAAAAATTCCTTTTCAAAGCTTTTAAAGACACGGCTCACACCTTGTGCCAGAGGACCCGTTTGGCTTCCGTGGTCTCTGTTCTCAGGCGCGGCTCTGTTACGCTTTTCTGCGACTGCGAGTTTTGGACTAAATTTGACAATTTTCAACCTCCTTACGTCAAATTTTAGCGATTTCACTTTTAAAATTGCTAACCCTTCCGCTAAACCGCAGGATTCACACCCTATTGGTTTCATTTCTGGTTGTTGTCAGCTCCTGGAGTCTTGTGCACTCCATTAGGAGTATTCCTCCGCCCTGACCCTTGGTCAAGACGTTTACTAGAACGCTGTTTATGCAGTGATGGCCGTCCGCATTAGCACTTTCGACCATACCCTAGTGGGTAACCATGTGTACTCTAGGGAGGAGGTCTTGGGTTGCATCACATCAACCCCAAAGCTTTTGTCAAAAGTTTCCGCCCCACGCCGGCGACGTTTCAGAAATGCTCCTTCGTGGGGACATCATACACAGTACATTACACCGTTTTGAATGGTACGTGCAGTTTGATAGGCTTCTATGAACTGATGAGAGTGTCCATTGCTGGTTTGAAGCATTTTCTGAGGTACTTTGAGGGTAATTTGTGCCTTTTTTTATGGTCCTACTAGCTTGATCAACTAGTACTCCAAGGGAGTTTAAAAAAGTCACTACCATGTCTTTTGTGGGGTACTTGATCCAGGCCAACCCCCCCCCTATTCTTTGAGAAGTTATGAAGACTGGCACTTCATGACTTTTATCACCCTTTTGAAGCTTAAAGTACGCATTCCAAAGTAACTAGGGCTATAAGCCTAGCCCACCCATGAAGCTCACCCCTACCACTCAAGTGCGCGGAGGTGTGTTCCTTCATGGAGGTTATACCAAAATGAAACATGCACTTCATGCCTTGGGCCTTGTAGGTTAAGCCTAGTGGTCACCAACCTCCGGACCCGTATACTCAACTGTTTCACCTACTTACTGTGTTGCTACTTTTTAATTGATTCTGAATTCAGTTGCTTGGCCAAGCTAGCCAAGCCATGGCCTGTGTCTGCGACAACCTCCATGCCCTAGATTCCTAACCAACTTCATTGTACCTCAATGAGTGCACATGTAGTGCTTGGGACTATCCTTGGGACCACACTTATGCCTGCTTTCACTCTAAAAATCCATTGCTTTGTTTCTAATTACTTGAAGCTTGGTATTTAGACCTGCATTGTTCGTTGTGCAGTCCCTCTTTTGCTACTTATGCTTTGAAATGGAAAGATTATTACGTGACTTCAATTTTGTTCCGGTATTGGGGCGGCTTGGCTTCTCTACTTTGTCATGTTGAACTTGGAGAAAATCCATCAAGATTTTCATCAACTTAATGTAATGGGAATGAGTTGCAGCGCTTGCGGTCGCGATAGTTGTAGAATGTAGGTCGCGCGTGAGTGCACATAAAGATTAAACCGAGATTACGAATGATGAAATTTCATGTGTATCTGTACATGTTTGTATGTTTTTTATCACTGATATCATTGTTGTGTAGATATGACATGACCCGGATAAAGGGTATTACAATCTGGGTTACAAGCGATGGGATTGTGCAGTTTTTAATGCGCGTCGAGGCTGTGGAATAATCCTGCTGCTTACAAGATTGTTACCTAAGTTCCGGGTTGTGAAAGGCAGCTGGGGTTCTGTTGCCGACGCTGCCAAGGATTCCCTGAAGACCTTTTGCGGTGGCGCTTGCTCAACATGTTGGACGACAACAAGATCGTCGAGTGCTGCGATGAGCTGCTGGCGAGAGGGATCATGAGTGGCACAGAGGGATCGGCACGAGAAATACCGCCAGAGAGAGCAGTGAGAGCTTGTGCCATACACGCCGTAAACAAGGGACTGCGACTCATGGAAGCTGCCGCCGATTTTGCTGTGCAGCCGAGAAATGCTAGAGCAGAGAGGTATCGCAAGGGTAGAGAAGAGAGGAGAGGCGAACTTTGGGAGTGCGGAGCCGGCGGCATCGAACAAGCCTTGTGGGTGCAAAAACAACAGCAACACATGAGTGATTGCTTCTAAGAAAGTTTTTCACGAGCAAAGGAGGCGCTGAACGCGCAAACCAACGTGGCGACCGAGGCGCCGAACGCCTAGGGCAAAGTCAAGGACGCGGGCGCTGCACAGTTCGTCCCACATGCGCACGGAGACGAGGCAGCTGCTGACAGCTTCTGGGAGGACTTCAAGTCAGCCTTGGACGCGATGGAGCCAGTCGCGCACAGCTCCGGGGAGGGCGCCGGCGTCAGCAATGACGCGTTCCTGCCACGTTGCGCAGGAGATGGAGCGCCCAGAGTGCGAGGTAAAAGGACTAGGAGGAGAAAAAAAAAATAAAAGGCAGTGTTCCGCGTGCTTGAGTGTTGATGTGCTTGCACGTCCACGGGTGAGTAGAGGAGCTTGAGAACACGAGGGTTGCATGCTCTCTGAGAGTGTGTGTTGATATCCGTGCGCGTCTACTTATGGGCGTGGGCGCGTAGTCGATATGCATGCGCGTCGTATGTGCCCGCACCCTCAGCTCTCAGGGGTGCTTTGTTTTAACCGTGGATGTGAATGTCATTGTAAATGAGTTAATGAGAAAAACATGTATGTCACTGAGGCGCCGGCAGCCTGAGCCGCCGAGTGGTTTGCGATGGTTAGTATGTATATATTGTCAAGTTTGCCTTATTTTTCTCATAAGAAGCCCTTCTGTGCCTTGGGCACTTGGGATTTGGGACTGCCTCTGTTCTTTAGTGGCCGTTTTTTTTTATATACTCGTGAAGGGACTGCCAGTGCAGTGCCCTGTTTGGAAGTTTTGCACCAGGCATGTTCTATTTTGATGGACATGCATTCAGTGGACTTTGGTGCGTCCTTGAGCCGGCGTGTTTGCGCAGCTTTGGAATTCTGCACTGTTTGTGTGGAACATGTTTGCTCTTTTTTCTTTGCGTTTTTGTCCTTGCAGGGATCGCAAAGAATTGGTTTTTCACAGTGGCGCTGGTTGGAACCCGGGCCACTCTGCCCTTGTCACGTGGGGGCATGGAAACCGCTTTTACGGGTACTGCAAACAGTTTTGGTCTCTGGATGTGCGCCCCGAGGACTTTTGTTTTTGCATATGAGTAAACATGCCACCGCTGGTACCTTTTTGTGAAAAGTGTTTGGAAAAACAGCAGCAGTGCGTTTTTCGAGCAAAATATTCTTTGCAGGTGCAGTAGCAAAAGCCAAGCCATTGGAAACAATACAAAAGCCGCCATTGATGTTGTACCTTCTTGTATTTTGCCGTATGGGTTGCCATTTTTTTGTACAATTCAACACCAATGCTCAAGCCAACTTAACAAAATATTGTATGATAGACACTCAGGCCTAGATGGCTAGGAGTTGAGGCATAGCACACTAGTCTATAGAAAGCTAAGGTCAGTGAAGCATGTTGTACAACAGTTTGAACAGCTACGCCCTGAGGCATGGTAGGCCCACCTTAGACAGCTAGGGGCAGGGGTCCTGAAGCTTGGTAGGCGAAAGTGTAGGTCTAGATCTGACCCCATGGTGTATTTGATCACATATAAAGGTTTTTGTGGGCACCCATCAGTTTGTAAATGGCACAACAACTCATCCCGTGAAATTGTTCATTATCAGACCCTTCCATAGGTGTATGTTACGTCTTAGGAGGGAAGTGTAATTGGAATTAGTTGCAGCGCTTGTGGTCGCGATAGTTGCAAAATGTAGGTCGCGCGTGAGTGCACATAAGGATTAAACCGATATTACGAATGATCAAATTTCATGTGTATTTGTACATGTTTGTATGTGTTTTATTATTGATATCATCGTTGTGTAGAGAAGACATGACCCGGACAAAGGGAGAAAAGTTTATAGTGATTTCAACACTGTGTTTTTGCCTCTCCTGCTGCTTGCTGCTGGTGTAGGGTTTCCTGCTGCTTGTTTTGGAAGATGAAAAGCTTTTGTTTGCTGAAATACAATCAATCCAGGATAGCCCAAGCCAGAGATATGCAAGTAGAAGAGAATCAGGATCAAAGCATGAAGAGCTGCAGTGTAAACAGTGAAAGATGAAAGGATATTCACAGAAACTGCAACTCAAGGCACATCTGATTGCACATTCACAAAGATAGCTGAAATGTTTTGGAAAAGAGTTGGAAAACTGCCCCATGGTCACTCTATCTCCATAGTGCCATCTCAGGAGATGTGCGATCTTTGTTTCGGGTCCCATATGTGCTGAGGTGGCAGGGCATGTGGCGATGAGGTCACTGCCATGTCACATGGGATCTTCCTACTTGGCTAGGCTGACCGGGAATTGAACCCAGGACCTCTCAAAAAGAGGTGCCCAGCCCCCTAGGGTGCATACCACTAGGACAGCTAAGAATTCATGAGAAAACATAGATAAATTCATAGGCTCTGCCCTGGATATGTCAGTTCTCAGTCAACTCAGGAAAAGATGATTTGCCTCACATTGATAGGGGATTAAGGGGTCCACTCCATATCCTGATTTAGTGTTTGGTTCCATAGGTCAAAATGTGTTATCACCACTTTTGGTGGGGCCAATACTAAGATAGAAATCCCTGGATGCTCAGTGCATCTCTAATACAACTAGAGTATGCCTCAAAGCATTGGAAAGGCACTTTTTCTTACTCCCCCCTTGTGCTGTGGTGGCCACCACTGTCGCATTTTCAGGAAAAAGGGATTTTTTCTTGGCCTTTCCTTCGTTTCCACATCTACTTTAAAATACCTATAGTTTCCTTCACACAGAAAAATGGACGCTCTCCATGGCTGGCGTCTTTTTGCTGCTTTGTTCATGACATTTTGTACAGAAAGCTCAGCGCTCATGGCACTGCCGGGGTTCCTGTGGCTTGGCTGGATTAGTTTGGGAGCATGCCATAAACATGTGCATGTGCATCCCTCCCTCCAAGACGCAGCGCGACATAAACCCAACGCAAGACACAATATACACACTCGCATGGGTTCTCTTAAACCTGCTGGCGACCTGTGACCTGTCTTAGGGCGAAGGGAGTCGTTGAAAAAATTCAATTGCCCCTTGGTGGGGTCTTGGGTTCTGCTCAGTCTCTCCAGGCTGCTGTGTTTCGGCCCGAACACGGCCTACTCAGCGAGGCTGCGCGCGGGTATCTGTACAGACAGGAATGGGAGAATTATGGACGAATCCACGCAAACGCGAAGCGACAACACCCAAATCCGTCAAATGACGGCCTAGAATTTTCTAAGTCAACACACCTGAGCAGAATCCAATTGTGCATCAGAAGAACATTTTTATAAAAATTATTGTCATCTCTAGATTTTTTAAATCAAGAAATTCCTATGCATAAAAAGGCGGCGCGCAGGAGCGGCTCCTAGCGAAGCGCCGGAAAATGCAGAAATAATGGCATTATAAACGTATGTCTCACGTAGTCTTGAAAATGACGAGACACACATTAATAAATAAACATACAGATTCCACCCACACTAATAGAAGTATGGAAAATCCAAGAATTCGAAAATCAACGAAAAGACTTCAATGAATCAGGTATAAACCACAGGTGTGCTCGTCTCGTATGCAGCATACACATTGCTCTTCTCGTGTCTCCGTGAACGAGTCTTGTAGCAGCGCTAACAACGATAGAACGCGATAGAGGGATTGATTAGAAAGATTGCAGATGATTAGAGGTCAGATCAGGGTGATTAGACATACACACAAGTGCATAGCGACGTTTTTCGCTTGCGCCTCGTTTTTCTCCTCACCTTGCTTCACTCTCCAGCGGTAGGTAAGGTAGGTAAGCCCAGGTGGCGCCACCCCCTGGTGGAGTTCGTGATTGTGGTACAGATGGGCAGGTTTGCCCAAGACACTCGTGCATGCTCGTGCATTCACACACGCATTAAAGGGTAGGCCACGCGTAATGCGCACGGTAAACCTTGTTTAGGTTACCCAGGGGCTCCTCGGTACGTTCTTTAAGAGAACCCGAGGAGTCTCTTAACGCTTGCTTGCTTGACAGGGCGTGTTTGCGGACAGTGTATTATAGGTCACACTGAGAAGCGTATAATACGTGGAGTGTGGCTTGGTTCCTCCGCCGCAAACACCTTTTCATTTGCCTTTGCTTTACAGGTGGGCAGGTAGGGTGATTGGTGCAGCAGCATACCATTTTTTTCTTGCCCTGCTAAACAAGGGCGCAGATCACACAAACAATTGACTGCACCTCCGCCAGGAGTGGCGAGGGCAGTTCGACTCCATCGACATCCACGCAGTGCACGCAAAAAGAGCACCTCTTCCCTCCAAGCCCTAGCAGGGGAAAAACGTTGTGGCGTCCCCTGTTAGGCCACAGTTGCTTAGCAGCGCTGTGTTCTCTTGTCTTCTTCACAGGAGGGTCGTTACGACCCACGACATGTTCTTCAACCACACCCAGTAGAGTGTGCGTGTAGGAGTGGTAGTCCTGAGTGGGGGCTTGAGCCAGTTGGAGAAGTGCTCGCCCACCAAGATGGTGCCACTGTAGGGTGTGTAGGACCTGTAGTGCGTGTGTCACTGTCCCACCCGTTTCCTGCAATTTTAGCAGGGTTGGTGGGCTGTGGCAGTGGTTAGGTCAGTGTTTTGGCCACTTAGCAAAACGGCGTTTTCATGCCTTCATAGCTTTTGGCCACCCCTCCCTGTAGTAGACAGATAGGTAGGGAAAACAATACCTGGATTAGTACGCTGGGTATTCCCCAAAGGTTTTGCGCCAGCACAGAAATTGGGCGCTTAGGGGAGGGGAGACCAGGGGCGTACCCCGTGGCATCAATAAGCCAACCCTCCAGGTTTAGCAAGCGTGCAGACTTGGGTATAATTAGGACACCACTTCTGCGGCTTGCTCTCAGGACCTTAGGAATAGCACACTCACACATACGCTTAGGCAGGTAAGGGTAAGCTTCAGTCCCTATCTTTAGTCTTGGAGGCAAGCGTCTCAGCGAGCCTTAGCAACTCACCAAGGTTGTTCTGGGACAAGTAGTCAACCAGAACTGAGTTTAGGCGTCCCTCAGGTAGAACAAACGCAGAGAAGGGCTCCCAGGTGGCCTCATCGACTCCAAACCCTTCCCAGAGGGTGAGGAAGCGCCAACCCTGGCGATAGCGGTGGCGTAGGACAGACTTCACCAGGTAGAAGCCCTCCTTAGCCATCTCCTCGGCGTTCATGTCGGGGAGTTCACCTTCAACTTCCATAGGGCTGGCGGCGCCTTGTAGGTCCAGAGCGGCAATTTCCTCGTCGTTCAGCTCCCACTCCTCCCCACAGAGGTCTTCAGGATCATAGTAGCGCTTCAGGTGTTGAGCAGCGCACACCAGGGTCCCCCCTAGACGGGGAGAACACCGCACGGTGATACGGTGTCCATCCACTGATAGAATCTTGTACGGCCCGAAGTATGGGTCATCGCTTGTAGAGCGTGGCCAGGCGGGTAGTCGACTGTGGTGCACCAGCACCCAGTCCCCCTCTTGGTAGGTGGTGAAGCATTTGGGGGGAGGGCAACCTCGAAGCTTCCCTTCGCATGCACGACCTCAAACCCCCAAACCCATGAAATCCAAGTCTTCCACTCGAATTCAGGATTGTCCAAAGTATTCTGGGATCCTTGCCTCGGCCATGACACAATCTGGCGTCCTGGGCAAGAGATGAAGGTATATGTAGACAATAATAAACATGTAGACAAGTAATATGTACAAGTAACAATTCTATACTATAAAATAGCATAAAAAAGAAGACGAAATGAAGGCGACGGCGTCGCCGCCATCAGAAAATCTGACGGCTACGAGGCGTCGCCATCAGGATCTCCACTGAGATCCTGCCCAAACTGGGCCAAACAGTGGTTTTTGGGCGAAAAACAATGAAATATAGTGATTTTTGAGTCAAAAACACCCATTTCACGCGTCTCCCCCCAACGCGTCGCGTAGCCGACACGACGCGTTTCTGCGCCAATTCAAACTACATATGAAAAGGCCCACTGTTGGGCTACGCCATGGGCGTCTGGGCGATACCTGGGATCGCCTCAGGATTTTTTGAAAAATGCGTGAATGTGACTTTTTTCGCATAAATTGACCTTCGCGGAACGCCGCGAAAAAGGTCACGCTATAATCTTTTAGTTCTAAAAACGATAAAACAATAATAAAATTGCCTAAAATCTTTAGAAATCGAGAAATAAATCCTCGATCTGGGGCTGCGTCGCGCAGGCGACGACTGTCGTCGCCAGCCCAAAAATGACGAAAAAAGACAATTTCTGGGGTATTTTACAGAAATCCCACAGAAATCAGGATGCCGTAACATCAACAGGAAAATTCCTGACCCAGCCTGGCGAAGAGCGCCACAGGCTGTGCAGCGGGTATGGGTGAGGCACCCCATACCGCTTCACCCCCCTCCTTAGAAGCCTTGCCTATATCCAAAGGAAGGCAAGGCCAAGGAGGCGCTCTGACCCCTGCACTGCCCTGGTTTCAAAACTGATTCATCAGAACAGTGGGGGGGGGGGGGCTTCGTAAGTAATTTACATGCCACATACATGTAAATTTTTTTTTTTGAACTTGATATATTCATAGGGCAATTGCCCCCCAGGCGTCCACACTGGTCCCTGGCACTCCTTGTGGCCTGTAGTTACATGAACAGAGGCGCTGCAGGGCCTTCCGCCCTGACTGATGGCGCTTAGGCGCACATATGGGCCCTTTTTCTCCATGGGCATGGAAACATAATAATTCAATAAATGCAAAAAAAATTATTTAGGGTCAAACCCAAGGCAACGATTTCCTCGCGCCTGAATTTAGGGCCATTTCCTGCCCAAGGCGACAAATTCCTCGTGCCTTTTAGGGTCGATTCCCAACCCAGGGCGACGAATTAACGCGCCTAATTTGGGGGATTTAGGGTCATTTCCTACCCAAGGCGCCCCACGCCGATTTAGGGTGGGACCTCCCGGAGGGTCAACCAACCCAAGGCGACGAATTAACGCGCCTTCTTGTGCGGTTCGCAGATGGCGTCGTCGTCGCTGTGGTCGTCGCCCAGAGCTGAGGATAGACTTGGGGGCTCCATAGGGTGCATGGGGAAGCCATGGTCTTATCCATCGTCGGAGTCAAGGAATTCCTCCTTTATCGTGTTGATGCCCTGGACCGTAGCTCCTGCAGTTTCCTAGCGTGGACGCTGTACTCCTGCAGTCTGGGCGTCGTCGCCGTCCGCAGGCCGTCACACCGCCTTGGTGGCCTTGGCGTCGGCAGAATACTTTTGAAGCATTTGGGGGGAGGGCAACCTCGAAGCTTCCCTTCGCATGCACGACCTCAAACCCCCAAACCCATGAAATCCAAGTCTTCCACTCGAATTCAGGATTGTCCAAAGTATTCTGGGATCCTTGCCTCGGCCATGACACAATCTGGCGTCCTGGGCAAGAGATGAAGGTATATATAGACAATAATAAACATGTAGACAAGTAATATGTACAACTAACAATTCTATACTATAAAATAGCATAAAAAAGAAGACGAAATGAAGGCGACGGCGTCGCCGCCATCAGAAAATCTGACGGCTACGAGGCGTCGCCATCAGGATCTCCACTGAGATCCTGCCCAAACTGGGCCAAACAGTGGTTTTTGGGCGAAAAACAATGAAATATAGTGATTTTTGAGTCAAAAACACCCATTTCACGCGTCTCCCCCCAACGCGTCGCGTAGCCGACACGACGCGTTTCTGCGCCAATTCAAACTACATATGAAAAGGCCCACTGTTGGGCTACGCCATGGGCGTCTGGGCGATACCTGGGATCGCCTCAGGATTTTTTGAAAAATGCGTGAACGTGACTTTTTTCGCAAAAATTGACCTTCGCGGAACGCCGCGAAAAAGGTCAGGC
Source organism: Eutreptiella sp. 'Long Island Sound 2002' (assembly GCA_964036045.1). Classification (NCBI taxonomy): domain Eukaryota; phylum Euglenozoa; class Euglenophyceae; order Eutreptiales; family Eutreptiaceae; genus Eutreptiella; species Eutreptiella sp. 'Long Island Sound 2002'. The sequence continues at coordinate 60,771,933 of OZ038385.1, read as the reverse complement.
TGTAATCTTTTAGTTCTAAAAACGATAAAACAATAATAAAATTGCCTAAAATCTTTAGAAATCGAGAAATAAATCCTCAATCTGGGGCTGCGTCGCGCAGGCGACGACTGTCGTCGCCAGCCCAAAAATGACGAAAAAAGACGATTTCTGGGGTATTTTACAGAAATCCCACAGAAATCAGGATGCCGTAACATCAACAGGAAAATTCCTGACCCAGCCTGGCGAAGAGCGCCACAGGCTGTGCAGCGGGTATGGGTGAGGCACCCCATACCGCTTCACTGCTACTGCCCCTGCCCATGCCCCTGCCCCTGCCCCTACCACGGCCCCTGACCCTGCCCCTGCCCCCGCAACAGCCCCTGCTCCTGCCACTTCCCCTGCCCCTGCCCCTGCCCCTGCCCCTGCCCCCGCCACCGCCACGGCCCCTGCCCCTGCCCCTGCCACTGCCCCTGCTACTGCCACTGCCCCTGCCCCTGCCCCTGCTACTGCTACTGCCACTGCCCCTGCCCCTGCCCCTGCCACTGCCACTGCCCCTGCCACTAGCACAGCCCATGCCCCTGCCGCTGCCGTTGCCACTGCCCCAGCCCCAGCCCCTGCCCTTGCCCCCGCCACTTCCCCTGCCCCTGCCCCTGCACCTGCCCATGCCCCAGCCCCTACCCCTGCCCCTGCCCCTGCCCTTGCCCCTCCCACTGCCCCGGCTCCAGCCACCGCCCCTGCCCCTGCCCCTGCCCCTGCCTCTGCCCCTGCCCCTGCCCCCCCTGCCCCTGCTTCTACCCCTGCCCCTGCCCCTGCCACTGCCACTGCCCCTGCCCCTGCCCCTGCAACTGCCCCTGCTACTGCCACTGCCCCTGCCCCAGCCACTGCCCCTGCCCCTGCCCCTGCTATTGCCACTGCCACTGCCCCTGCCCCTGCCCCTGCCCCTGCCCCAGCCTCTGCCCCTGCCCCTGCCCCCCCTGCCTCTGCTTCTACCCCTGCCCCTGCCCCTGCCACTGCCACTGCCCCTGCCCCTGCCCCTGCCCCTGCTACTGCCACTGCCACTGCCACTGCCCCTGCCCCTGCCCCTGCCCCTGCCTCTGCCCCTGCCTCTGCCCCCCCTGCCCCTGCTTCTACCCCTGCCCCTGCCCCTGCCACTGCCACTGCCCCTGCCCCTGCCCCTGCAACTGCCCCTGCTACTGCCACTGCCCCTGCCCCAGCCACTGCCCCTGCCCCTGTCCCTGCTACTGCCACTGCCACTGCCCCTGCCCCTGCCACTGCCACTGCCCCTGCCACTGCCCCTGACTCTGCCCCTGCCCCTGCAACTGCCCCTGCTCCTGCCACTGCCCCTGCCCCTGCTCCTGCCACTGCCCCTGCCCCTGCCCCTGCCCTTGCCCCTGCCACTGCCCCTGCCACTGCCCCTGCCCCAGCCACTGCCCCTGCCCTTGCCCCTGTCCCTGCCCCTGCCCCTACCACTGCCCTTGCCCCTCCCACTGCCCCTGATCCTGCCCCTGCCACCGCCACTGCCCCTGCCACTGCCCATGCCCTTGCCCCTGCCCCTGCCCCTGCCACCGCCTCTACCCCTGCCCCTAGTCCTGCCCCGGCCCCTGCCCATGCCCCTGCCCCTGCCCCTACCACGGCCCCTAACCCTGCCCCGGCCCCTGCAACTGCCCCTGCTCCTGCCACTGCCCTAGCCCCTGCCCCTGCCCCTGCCCCTGCCACTGCCCCTGCCACTGCCCCTGCCCCAGCCAATGCCCCGCCCCTGCCCCTGTCCTTGCCCTGGCCCCTACCACTGCTCTTGCCCCTCCCACTGCCCCTGCTCCTCCCCCTGCAACTGCCCTTGCCCCTGCCGCTGCCCCTACGACTGCCCCTGCATGTGCCCCTGCCCCTGCCACTGCCCCTGCCCCTGTCCCTGCCTCCCTGCCCCTGCCCCTGTCACTGCCACTGCCCCTGGCTCTGCCCCTGCCCCAGCCCCTGCACCTGCCCCTGCCCCTGCAACTGCCCGTGCCCCTGCCCCTGCTACTGCCCCTGTTCCTCCCACTGCCCCTGCGCCTGCCCATGCCACAGCCCCTGCCACTGCCTCTGCCCCGCCCACTGCCCCTGCTCCTGCCACAGCCCCTGCCCCAGCCCCTACCCCTACCCCTGCTCCTGCCACTGCCCCTGCCCCTGCCCCTGCCCCCCCTGCCCCTGCCTCTGCCCCTGCCACTGCCCCTGCCGCAGCCACGACCCCTGCCCCTGCCCCTGCCCCTGCGCCAGCAACTGTGACTGCCCCTGCCCCTGCTCCTGCCACTGCCCCTGCCCCCCCTGCCACTGCCCTTGCCTCTGCCACTGCCCCTGCTCCTGCCACTGCCCCGGCCCCTGCCCCTGCCCCTGCCCCTGCCCCCCGTGCCCCTGCCTCTGCCCCTGCCTTTGCCCCTGCCACTGCCCCTGCCCCAGCCACTGCCCCTGCCCCTGCCCCTGCTACTGCCACCGCCCAAGCCCCTGCCCCTGCCCCTGCCCCTGCTACAGCCACTGCCCCTGCCCCTGCGCCTGCCACTGCCATTCCCCCTGCCATGCCCCTGCCCGAGCCCCTGCCCCTGTTCTGCCCCTGCAACTGCCCCTGCCCCTGCCTCTGCCACTGTCCCTGCCACTGCCCCTGCCCCCGCCCGTGCCCCTGCCTCTGCCCCTGCCCCAGTCCCTGCTCCTGCCCCTGCCCTAGCATCTGCCCCCGCCCCTGCCCGTGCCACTGCCCCTGCACCTCTCACAGCCCCGGCCCCTGCCCCTGCCCCTGTCCCTGCCCATACCCCTGCCCCTGCCCCTGCCACTGCCCCTGCCCCACCTACTGCCTCTGCCCCTGCCCCTGCCCCTGCCCCTGCCCCTGCCCCTGCCCCTGCCCCTGCCCCTGCCACATCCCCTGCCCCTGCCCCTGCCCCCCTGCCCATGCCTCAGCCCCTGCCCCTGCCACAGCCACTGCCCCTGCCCCTGCCCCTGCTACTGCCACTGCCCCTGCCCCTGCCCCTGCTACTGCCCCTGCCACTGCTCCTGTCCCTGCCCCTGCCACTGCCCCTGCCACTGCCTCTGCCCCTGCCCCTGCCCCTGTCCCTGCCTTTGCCTGTGCCCCTGCTACTGCCCCTGCCCCTGCCCCTGCCCCTGCCCCTACTCCTGCCCCTGCCCCTGCCACTGCCCCTGCTCCAGCCACTGGCCCTGTCCCTGCCCCTACCCCTGCCCCAGCCCCTGCCCCTACCACTGCCCCTGCCCCTGCCCCTGCCCCTGCCCCTGCCTTTGTCTGTGCCCTTGCTGCTGCCCCTGCCCCTGCCCCTGCCCCTGCCCCTGCCCCTAGTCCTGCCCCTGCCCCTGCCACTGCCCATGCTCCAGCCACTGGCCCTGTCCCTGCCCCTGCCCCTGCCCCAGCCCCTGCCCCTGCCCCTGCCCCTGCCCCTGCCCCTGCCCCTGCCCCGGCCCCTGCCCCTGCCACTGCCCTTACCCCTCCCACTGCCCTGGCTCCTGCCACTGCCCCTGCCCCTGCCCCTGCCCCTGCCCCTTGCACTGCCCCTGCCCCTGCCCCTGCCCCCCCTGCCCCTACCCCTGCCCCTGCCCCTGCCCCTGCCACTGCCCCTGCCTCTGCCCCTGCCCAAGCCCCTACCCCTGCCCCTGCCCCTGCAACCGCCCCTGCCCCTGCCCCTGCTACTGCCACTGCCACTGCCACTGCCCCTGCCCCTGCCCCTGCCCCTGCCTCAGCCCCTGCCCCTGCCCCCCCTGCCCCTGCTTCTACCCCTGCCCCTGCCCCTGCCACTGCCACTCCCCCTGCCCCTGCCCCTTCAACTGCCCCTGCTACTGCCACTGCCCCTGCCCCAGCCACTGCCCCTGCCCCTGTCCCTGCTACTGCCACTGCCACTGCCCCTGCCCCTGCCACTGCCACTGCCCCTGCCACTGCCTCTGACCCTGCCCCTGCCCCTGCAACTGCCCCTGCTCCTGCCACTGCCCCTGCCCCTGCTCCTGCCACTGCCCCTGCCCCTGCCCCTGCCCTTGCCCCTGCCACTGCCCCTGCCACTGCCCCTGCCCCAGCCACTGCCCCTGCCCTTGCCGCTGTCCCTGCCCCTGCCCCTACCACTGCCCTTGCCCCTCCCACTGCCCCTGATCCTGCCCCTGCCACCGCCACTGCCCCTGCCACTGCCCATGCCCTTGCCCCTGCCCGTGCCCCTGCCACCGCCTCTACCCCTGCCCCTAGTCCTGCCCCGGCCCCTGCCCATGCCCCTGCCCCTGCCCCTACCACGGCCCCTAACCCTGCCCCGGCCCCTGCAACTGCCCCTGCTCCTGCCACTGCCCTAGCCCCTGCCCCTGCCCCTGCCCCTGCCACTGCCCCTGCCACTGCCCCTGCCCCAGCCAATGCCCCGCCCCTGCCCCTGTCCTTGCCCTGGCCCCTACCACTGCTCTTGCCCCTCCCACTGCCCCTGCTCCTCCCCCTGCAACTGCCCTTGCCCCTGCCGCTGCCCCTACGACTGCCCCTGCCCCTGCCCCTGCCCCTGCCACTGCCCCTGCCCCTGTCCCTGCCTCCCTGCCCCTGCCTCTGCCCCTGCCCCTGCCCCTGTCACTGCCACTGCCCCTGGCTCTGCCCCTGCCCCAGCCCCTGCCCCTGCCCCTGCCCCTGCAACTGCCCGTGCCCCTGCCCCTGCCATTGCCCCTGTTCCTCCCACTGCCCCTGCGCCTGCCCCGCCCACAGCCCCTGCCACTGCCCCTGCCCCGCCCACTGCCCCTGCTCCTGCCACAGCCCCTGCCCCAGCCCCTACCCCTACCCCTGCTCCTGCCACTGCCCCTTGTTTGCCCCTGCCCCCCCTGCCCCTGCCTCTGCCCCTGCCACTGCCCCTGCCACAGCCACGACCCCTGCCCCTGCCCCTGCCCCTGCCCCAGCAACTGTGACTGCCCCTGCCCCTGCCCCTGCCCCTGCTCCTGCCACTGCCCCTGCCCCCCCTGCCACTGCCCTTGCCTCTCCCACTGCCCCTGCTCCTGCCACTGCCCCGGCCCCTGCCCCTGCCCCTGCCCCTGCCCCCCGTGCCCCTGCCTCTGCCCCTGCCTTTGCCCCTGCCACTGCCCCTGCCCCAGCCACTGCCCCTGCCCCTGCCCCTGCTACTGCCACCGCCCAAGCCCCTGCCCCTGCCCCTGCCCCTGCTACAGCCACTGCCCCTGCCCCTGCCCCTGCCACTGCCATTCCCCCTGCCATGCCCCTGCCCCAGCCCCTGCCCCTGTTCTGCCCCTGCTACTGCCCCTGCCCCTGCCTCTGCCACTGTCCCTGCCACTGCCCCTGCCCCCGCCCGTGCCCCTGCCTCTGCCCCTGCCCCAGACCCTGCTCCTGCCCCTGCCCTAGCATCTGCCCCCGCCCCTGCCCGTGCCACTGCCCCTGCACCTCTCACAGCCCCGGCCCCTGCCCCTGCCCCTGTCCCTGCCCATACCCCTGCCCCTGCCCCTGCCACTGCCCCTGCCCCACCTACTGCCTCTGCCCCTGCCCCTGCCCCTGCCCCTGCCCCTGCCCCTGCCCCTGCCCCTGCCCCTGCCACATCCCCTGCCCCTGCCCCTGCCCCCCTGCCCATGCCTCAGCCCCTGCCCCTGCCACAGCCACTGCCCCTGCCCCTGCCCCTGCTACTGCCACTGCCCCTGCCCCTGCCCCTGCTACTGCCCCTGCCACTGCTCCTGTCCCTGCCCCTGCCACTGCCCCTGCCACTGCCTCTATCCCTGCCCCTGCCCCTGTCCCTGCCTTTGCCTCTGCCCCTGCTACTGCCCCTGCCCCTGCCCCTGCCCCTGCCCCTACTCCTGCCCCTGCCCCTGCCACTGCCCCTGCTCCAGCCACTGGCCCTGTCCCTGCCCCTGCCCCTGCCCCAGCCCCTGCCCCTACCACTGCCCCTGCCCCTGCCCCTGCCCCTGCCCCTGCCTTTGTCTGTGGCCTTGCTGCTGCCCCTGCCCCTGCCCCTGCCCCTGCCCCTGCCCCTACTCCTGCCCCTGCCCCTGCCACTGCCCCTGCTCCAGCCACTGGCCCTGTCCCTGCCCCTGCCCCTGCCCCAGCCCCTGCCCCTGCCACTGCCCCTGCCCCTGCCCCTGCCCCTGCCCCGGCCCCTGCCCCTGCCACTGCCCTTACCCCTCCCACTGCCCCGGCTCCTGCCACTGCCCCTGCCCCTGCCCCTGCCCCTGCCCCTTGCACTGCCCCTGCCCCTGCCCCTGCCCCCCCTGCCCCTACCCCTGCCCCTGCCCCTGCCCCTGCCATTGCCCCTGCCTCTGCCCCTGCCCAAGCCCCTACCCCTGCCCCTGCCCCTGCAACCGCCCCTGCCCCTGACCCTGCCACTGCCCATGCACCAACCACTGTCCCTGCCCATGCCCCTGCTCCTGCCACTGCCACTGCCACTGCCCCTGCCCCTCCCAAGGCCCCTGCTCCTGCCCCTGCCCCTGCCCCTGCCCCTGCCCCTGCCCCTGCCCATGCCGCCCCAGCCCCTGCCTCTGCCCCTGCCCCCGCCCCTGCCGCGACAAGAAGACGACAAGGACGGCAAGACAGCAGGCGGTGCAAGCATACAGAACACAGAACACAACACCCCTCCAAGCCCTAGTGGGGGTACGTGTGGTGGCGTCCCTGCTAGGCCACAGCTGCCTGGTCATGCAGTGTTCTCGTGCCAAAGCATAGGTGGGCCAAAGATGCCATGACATAGGAACAGTGGCCAGACGACCCGGACAGGAACGTGCGGAGAAGAGCGCGCTGAGTGCGTGGAAGCAGGGGGGAGGATAGGAGCGACCCGTGCAAGGAGCACGAAACGGTCCCCGGATGGATGAGGATCCTGTGGGCCCGCGCCACGGGGTTGCTGGCGGCCCGGTGGGGTATAAACACGGGATGAGGGGTGTGATGGGGGCACGGGGCTAGGACAGGGGTGTGGCACGGGCCACACAACGGCCACAAGGCATCGGAAAACCATGGGAAGCGGGGATTGGGCCGGTGACGGTATGTGGCGAAGGGGAACGGGACATGGGATGGGAAGGGAGGCCGAAAGCGCCAAGCAACAGCCCCGTGGGACTGGGAAACCAGTCGCCATGGAGTGGTAAACCATGGGCCAACCATGGGGAGCCTGGCCACGGGAAGTTGGGAAGATGCCCTGAACTCCGGGACGGCGGTGAGGTGTCCGCAGGGGTGAGGGTTGACCCTGAGGTCCCCGGGTCAATGGCCTAAGTACACGTAGGTTCACGCGTGAGCGGGACCTGGGGGAACGTGGAAAGGGTCGCCCCCTGGCCTCCAGCCGCGGATGGACGACACCCAAGTGCATCCGGGAGCCGAGTGGGTACTCCAGCCCGTGAGGGATGGGGAGTGGTGGAATGTGGTTGACAGAGAGAAATGCTCCGCTGTCGGCGAGGCCCATCCACAGGAAATGCGCCTGCAGGCGCCCGAAAGGCTGTGCTAGGGGGGGAAGGCCGGAGGGTCTTTCGATGGGTGACCGGAAGGAGCTGAGACCGTGAGGGCAGCAACTGAAGGACACCTACCGCCGGTCATGCCCCAAGGGAACCTGGTAGAAGTTCTCGGCCGTGAGGTGGGAAAGGGGTCGCCAGGGGAACTGATGGTGGAGAGCTCTCCTTCCCGCCAGAGGCGGCCACCATGTAAAACAAGCAAGGAGATGTCAGATGAGGCTGCGGACGCGGCCGCCCTTACTTACTTACTTACTTACTTACTTACGTTGGGGGATCTTTTTCATGAGCCACAGGTGGGGCTCAGTGGCTCCGCAGGAGCCCAGGTTCATCCGTGAAAACAGATACTCCATGTCGCACACGTATTCAGAGACTCGCGCAGCGGAAGGAAACTCAGGGAGCATAGGTAGATCCTCTATCTGTGTGCGCACACTGAGGTCAGTCTCATAGACTGGGAATGCTTTCTCCAATCTTTGGAGTACCTCTACCCAGGTTGAACAGGTTTTCACAATCTGTTTCACCTGTTTTTGCAAAAATTTCCTTTTGCAGGAGCATTTCAGCAAGGAGCATTTGGTGGCCAGATCCACATGGGATTTGCCAGTGAGCAAAAGAAACTCAACAAATTCTTCTGCCCATTCAGGCGGATTTTTCGGGTCGAACTCCGGCAGTTCTAGCTGGATGTTCGCCTGGGCAATAGGTCTGCCCATCTTCGCAGCCCCCGGGGTTGGGCCGGAAGGAGAAGGAGATACGCCGGCAAGAGGTGCCAGGGCTGACAGCCCTCTTTTCTCAGTCTCCGTCACCGGCACGTCCTGTAGTTCAGCAATAGGGACTGTCCTGGTGCGAGGATGAAAAGGGCTGGGGCAAGTGACCTCTGGTAGCAACCTGGACACCCTTGATCTTTTGAGATCATCAGCCAACGTGCTCCATCCGGGCGAAGGTGAGAGTAGCGCTGGCTTGGGTAAGGGTTCAGTGATACCTAATTTAGCCTTGACAGCCTGTGACAGAGCTGTCACATCCGGGTCTTCTGATCCGGATAGAAGTTTGGCCAAAAGTTCGGCCGTACGATCTAGAGCCCCATGGGTGGGCTCTGGGCGAAGAGGATCCATTATCGGCGGGTCTGGATGCCTTGCTCTCGGGTGTTGGTGTACTCTTGGTCGTCCCGGTAGTGATACTGTGTCCGCCATGTCTGTAGATGGCCCAGAATAGAGGAAGGAGCCCATCTCAGTTTCGGGCGGCGACCCGAGGGCATCAGAAGGTATTTCTCCATCTTCTCCTACGGTGGACTTGTGGCACTCTTCGTGGAGCATGAACTCGTCCATCCTCCTTCGTAGGTCCTCTTGTTCTTCAGCACCAACTCCAAGTACGGTAGAAGATGAGGCCGGACAAGCTGACCGGGCGATGAAGGCCTCGACACGCCTGCGGAGCCTTTGCAGGCTGTGTTCACCATGGGCCGCTAAGGTTTCCATGGTTAATGGGATTGTTCTGGGCGGATTTAGTTTCGCCCTTCTGTGCTCTGGATCTTCCTGAGACCCAGATGCTGCTCTGAGTGGCGGTTCACTCTTTGGGTGGGCTACACTGCCATGTTGCACTTGTACACTTCTGATCGGCCAGGTTTGGGAGGACAGTTGAGTGGACATGTTCAATGTGCTTTTCAGTGTGCTTTTCTTGTGCTTCTGCTCAGAGTCGGTTCGAAAGGTTCTCAGGGTTTGCCTCTGCTACCGGAAAGTTGTCCTTGATTAGTGCCCTATAGATTTCGATGAAATCCTGCAGGTTTTTGATGGTGAAATCCCAAAACCATAGGAGCAAGTAGAGCAAGAACAGGATGTGGATCGAATCAATGAATAGTTCGAAATCAAGTGTAACACAGAAGGGCTGCAGATGCACAAAGCAGGTATAAACACAAAGATTCAATCACAAATGGATAATACAAAAGATTTTACATGAAAACTCGACTGACTCTAGCCGCAAAGATAGCATCAAGCACTTCATGTGCACTCTTTTGGGTGAAATGGTGCTGGTTAGGAATGTGGGGCATAGGTGTCAGGTCAGACACAGAATATGACTTGGCCAAGCAACTGAATTCAGAAACAGTTAAAACGTAGAACCACACTAAGTGGTAGAGACAATTGAGCCTAGGGGTCTTGGGGTGGGAGACCACTAGGCTTAACCTCCAAGGCCTAAAGCATGAAATGCCTATTTTATTGTGGTATATCCTCCATGAAAGAAGATACCTCCGCTCAGTTGAGTGGTAGGGGTGAACTTCATGGGGGGCTAGGGTTACAACCCTAGTTACTTTGAGAAAGTGTACTTTAAGCTTCAAAAGAGTGATAAAAATACTTAAGTTAGTCTTAGCATCAACACAAGGGTTTTAAAGGGGGCTTGGCCTGGATCAAGCCCTCCACGAGAGACAAGGCAGTGACGTTTTCTTACTCGTCACCAACCCCACAGCGCGCGCTCTTGCGAGCTGGCTTTGCGCGCTGTGGGGGCGGCACGAGGGCGCCCGGGGGGGCGCCTCTTGCCTGGGTATGGGGCGTCCGGGGTCGGCAACTCTCCCACCCCCGACCACTCGTCCTTTTCGGCGTGCGGCCGGGGTCCAATACCCCCTGGCTGTGGGTGCGGGGGGTGCCGGCGTGGGGACCCGTCACCAACCCCACAGCGCGCGCTCTTGCGTGCTGGCTCTCCGCCCTGTCGGGGCGGCATGAGGGTGCCCGAGGGGGGCGCCTCTTGCCCAGGTGTGGGGCGTCCGGGGTCGGGCACTCTCCCAACCCCGACCACCCGTCCTTTTGGGCGTGCAGCCGGGGCCCACTACCCACTGGCTGTGGGTGCGGGGGGTGCGGCGTGGGGACCCGTTACCAACCCCACAGCCCGCGCTCTTGCGAGCAGGCTTTGCGCGCTGTGGGGGCGGCACGAGGGCGCCCAGGGGGGGCGCCTCTTCCCTGGGTGTGGTGCGTCCGGGGTCGGGTGCTCTCCCATCCCCGACCGCTCGTCCTTTCGGGCGTGCGGCCGGGGTTCACTACCCACTGGCTGTGGGTGCGCGGGGTGCAGGCGTGGGGACCCATCACCAACCCCACAGCGCGCGCTTTTGCGAGCTGGCTTTGCGCGCTGTGGGGGCGGCATGAGGGTGCCCGGGGGGGGCGCCTCTTGCCTGGGTGTGGGGCGTCCGGGGACGGGCGCTCTCCCAGCCCCGACCGCCCGTCCTTTCGGGCGTGCGGCCGGGGCCCGTTTCCTACTGGCCGTGGGTGTGGTGTGCGGGTGTGGGTGCCCGGCTGTCCTTGGCACCTTTTCCCGTGCCGCGGTTCGTCGTGTGTTGTGCGCGCTTCCCGGGTTCGCGGCACCCGGCGGCCGTTGTGGCTTGGCACCTGCCTCGTGCCCTGGTTGTGGCTGGCGGCGTGCCTCTCTGGCGTGCCTCGTGGCCCCGCGTTGGTGCGCCGCGCCTCGTCCTGTCCGGTCGCTCTCGGTGCTCCGGTCGGCTTTCCCGTCGCCGTGGTGCCTTCCCCCACCCCGGGGGCTGTCGCCCCCGGCTTTACTGGGTGGCTGCGCGGGGCAGTTGGGGGCCGGCCGAGAACCGGGCTCTTTGTGCCTGCCGCTGGCCCCTGCCGAGCAAAGGGCGCTGGGCGCGCTCTGCGTCGTACCTGTTCGGCGCCCCGCGATGAGGTTGTCCCTGGCGGGTCCCTCCGGCTTCGGTCTTGGGCTGCGTGCGCTGCGGTGGTTTGGCGTGTGTGGACCCGGTCACTGACGCGTCCGGTTTCCCGTACCGCCCGTCTTTTGACGGGGAACTCTACCGGTGCACCGGGGCTGTTTCGTGTGGACGCTGACACCTCCCCTTTCGGGCCGGAGGAGGCACGCCCGGGTCCCGCGCGATGGTGCGTGTGCGTGTCTTTCTTGGCCGGGTCGGGCGGGCCGGCCTCCCGGGCGCGTTCTGGTGCGCCTCACCTTTCCTTAGGCCGGTCTTGGTGCGCTCTTTGCTTGTTCGGCCCCCTCCGGGCTGGGTTTGCCCTGTTTGTGGTTGTTGTTGCGTTTTTTTTTCTTTGTCCCCTTCCCCGTTGTGCCCCCGTTGTCTCCTGCTTTGCGTGTTTTGCGGCTTGGGGTGCCTTCGCCCTTGGCGTCTTGTTGCCCCCCCCCCCTCCCCCCCTTTTTTTTTCCTTGCCTTTGTACTTTGTTTTTTGTTTTTTTTGCGCCCCCGTTGTCTCTGGCGTTTCGTGTTTTCCGGCCCGGGCTGCCTGAGGCCTCTGCTCCTTGTCGTTTCTCCGCCCCCCCCCCCCATTTTTTTTCTCCTCCCCCCCTCCTGTTTTTTTTGTTTTTCCTTTGCTTTTACTTTGTTTCTTGGTTTTTTTTGGTTTTTTTTTTTGCCGGTTGTGCGGTGCGGGGCGGGTTTGTGTGTCTTGGGCTGTGGGGTGTGCCCGTGTGTGCTTCAGTGTGCTGTCCCTGTCGTTGCTCTTTGTGCGGTGCTCGCTCGCCCCTCTGGCGCTGGCTGGTGTTGTCTGGTGTTGCCTGTTTTTTTCTGGTGTTTGCTCTTGGGCCTGGCTGTCCTCTGCTGTCTCCTGGTGGGTCTTGGTGTCGTGTTCCGGTGGTGCTGTCCTTGTCTGGCAGCGTGGCTTGCCACCCTGTTGTTTGGCGTGGCGTGTCTTGGTGTTCCGCTGCCCTGTGTTTTGTTCTGTTGTGCTATGCTGTCGTGTGGTGGTGTGCTGTCGTGATCTGCTGTTTGTTTGCGTCATTGCCTGTGCCTGTTGTTTGTTTCCTGCCGCTGCGCGTCTGCTGTGTGTGTTCTCCGGTGTCGTGCTGTGTGTTCCCTGTCCCCTCCGCCCTGTGCGGTGCTGTGCTGCGCTGTGCTGGTGCCCTTGCGTTGTGCTGTCCACGTCGTCTATGCTGTTTCTGGTGCCTGGTGTTGTTGGTTCCTGGTGTCGCTGCCTGTTGTTGGGGGTCTGCTGGTGGCTCTGGTTGTCGGGCGTTGTCCTTTGGTGGTGTGTGTCGGCTTTGGTGCCCGTGTCTGGTCTGGCCTTCGCTCGGCGTCTTCCCTGTGGTGTCCTGATCCCCTGTGTTGTGTCCTGTGGTGCTGTGCTGCGGTGTGGTGCTATGCTGTGGTCCCCTGTCTTCTTTTTTTGTTTTTTCCTTGCCGGTGGCGCTGGTTTTCTGCTTCCCCTTTAAAATTTCCTGCAAAACCCGTGAAAAGGTTTTCCGTTTTTGAAAATGAATTAAAATTATACTCTACGCAACCCACGCGCGAGCAGCAAGACCACATGTTACTCACTGACTTACGTGTTACCCGCCGGCCTCCATGGCGTCGTTGTTGAAAGTACTCCGAAATCTGTTCCCCATACTTGATTTTGTAGTTGAAATTGGCGGTTGTGGTCTTGACGGTGCGTAATTTCCGCCTGCAGCAAAAAGGAGGCAGAGGCGCTGAGGGGGGGGCACGAGCGGGAGGGAGAGGTACATGGCGAATAAAAGAAGGCGTGAGGAAGCGAGTGCAGGGGCGCGGCGCGTTACGAAAAGAATTTTCGAGTTTCACGCGTTGCTCGCGACGCATTTTTCTTTGCGTAGACGGCGAATTAGGCGACGAGGGGCACGGCGTTATATTTCTATTAATGTACGGCGCTTACGGCGTTAAAAAACCCCTCCCTTCCTTGCTAACAGCCTTGCCTTGCATTGACTTGCAAGACGACGCCTCGGAGTCCCGAGACGCCATGGAGGACGATGATGGGCTCGTCCACGACGGCGACGAGGAGGACCATGAGATCTCCATGGACGAGGATGGGGGAGCAGCAAGCGCCGATGCGGAGCCTCATGTGCGCAAGCGGCAAAGCGGGCAACCATCATCCACAAAACGCAAGCGCCTGACCCATGGCGCTTTGCCCGTGGGTCACGCCGACTCCCACACGATCAGCGATCTACGCATCATGAAGCTCATTCGTGCCTTCCACCGCCAACGCATCGCAGCGCGCTTGGTGAAGCACGAGCAGCGCAGCCAAGCTCCGGAAACATTGAGCTCAACATGGCACGGGAAGCGGGCTTCGATGTCGAGACCTTCCACAACATCGGCGGTGAAGGAGGTCATCGAAGGGGCACAGCGGGCGGAAAATGAGAACGTCATCCACCGTTGCCGCTTCGAGGCGATGCAACGCAAGATGGACATCCTCAAGAATACGATGGAGGAGCTTTGCAAAGAAAGGTATCCTCCAACCAACACAGAGGGTTTGAGTGACACCAGCCCGCAAAGGGTGGACATTCTCAATCGGATCGAAAGCATCAAGCGGGAAAATCAACAACTCAAAGGTGAATCACAACAAAGCCGAGATGAGAACCGCAAGATACGGAATGAACTTCGGGACGCCTTCACAAAAATCCAAGGTGCATCCAAGGAACAAGGCCGTCGACTAGAAAGGGTCAATTATTCTCTTAACCAAGGTGAGCTAGCACACCGGACGCATGCCGAGCGCTTGGCAACTGTGGAGAGTCAAGTGCGGGATGAAGCCAAAGGGCGCCGTAGTGAATTGCAACGACGCCAAGAGGCAAATGAGCAAACCGAGAAATGGATTAAATTGGTTGAGACCAAAGTCAACCGGGTTATAGCAAGACCACCATCGGTTCCTACGGAGCACACGAGGGTACCAGACGGAGCCGTGAGTGATGAGGTTAATGAGGCCTTGATGGATGCCAAAAGGCACGGTGACGGAGCGCGCAAAGCAGCAAATGAGGCCATGGATGCGATGCAGCAAGTCAAGATTCTTGTGCACGACGTGCAATCGAAATCACGGGACATTGCGTCATGGAGTGCCGCAATGAAGGACACCGCCAATGTGGTGAAGGGTCAAAAGGAGGCCATCCACGACACCATCACTGAGGTGGAGACAAAGATCAAGATGGCCATGGGCAGCATGGAAGCCCAAGCGGAGCGATCACGCACAAATGTGGACTTCGCCAAGACCGAAATTGTTCAACTTGACCAAGAACGACAAGCGGAGATGGACCAAGCCATTACGCACATCAAGCAGCACGCAGCCGCGCTGGATGCGATGGTCGCCAGGAAAATGCACGCGGACATGGAAACCACAACGCATAACATGCGCAATGTCCAAGCCGACGTGACCAACACGTTGGAGGCCATCCACAAGTCAAAAGCCGACATGGCTGGCAAGTTTGAGGAAATGAAGCAACTTCAAATTGACATCATCAAGTACGTCGAGAAGAAACGCCGAGAGAGTGGAATGGGATCAGAAAGGAGTCCGAGCCCGGGCACCGACACTCACAATCCCTTGCACAAGAAGTGTGCCATTCTGGAACAACTTGATTGAGTCGAACGAGCGTTCTCAACGGAGTTGAACGAGGTCAAGAAAAAGACGACCACCATGGAGGAAGAACTCGAGAAGGTGGAGAACAAAATTCAGCCAATCTGACGCCGCGAGGAGAAGCCCAAGTTGGACGATATGTCTGACAAGCTCCAGGATCTCCGCCGAGAAATTGGGGAGAAGATCCATGAGGTCCAGAAAAAATTGAACAAAGTGGACCAAAGAATCGAGGACAACGCTGACACCAACAACGAGGAGTTGGACGAACTAGCGGCGAATGTTTGAGACAATTTGGGTCGAGTCAAGGAAAAATTTGAGCATCACAAGGATGACATGGCCAAGAGCATCAGATTGCTCTGAGAGGATATGGCCGACGCCCTAGAGAAGTGCAATACCAACATGGACGAAAAAATTGAGAAGAAGGCGATAGACATGCGCAAAGAGGTACAATCCGATTGGGTCAAGTACCGGGTCGATGTGGACGGGAAGTACAGCGATATGGTCAACCGTCTACAAACGGAGCTTGCAGACCGAGACGCCGAAAGGATGTACGGTTCCATGCCAACTCCAGCAACAACAAACAGGACGAGTCCGTTCACAAAGGCGACCACCACATTTGCAATGTCAATGGACGCCCCGCGGGACGATGAGGAGGCCATCTTCGCCACGGAGTCTGTTGAAGGGCCAAGTAGGTCAGTGGCCAGTGACGCCATACGACTGCGGGCATCACCAAGTTGGATGCCGGCCCCATTTCGGGAAGTTCACTATTGGTACAACTCACCACGAGACACCCTCCTACAATTCCGATGGCGACAAATCGAGTGGTTGTTCACCGAACATGAGTTTTTGGTTCCTGGACGAGCACTACAACCTTCGGCGTCCATGAAAGGCCGCGACATTCGTCCTACTGGTATATGGGAGTGTGCTGCATTCCTTGAGGTACCACCTGAGCGCCAATATGGCACGGAGACTCATGCCTTGGACCCAGAAAAAAGGGACGAACCAGGCATGTTCGGCAAAGATGCCAACTCCTGGATTGATGACTGCACCAAGGGCAACATCCAAAACGATGGAAAAGTTTCACATTGGGATTGCGAGCCGGATACCAAGGAGAAGTGGAGAAAGACTTCCCACGGTGGAGACATCGCCGCAAGGGACGCTTTAGCCCCTAGTCTCAAGTCGAGGTCCTCATGTCGGTATTGGACGATAAGAACTTCAAGAAAGCCAAGGAAAGTCAACTTGAAGACGAAGGAGTTGAGGATGACTTTGCTGCGGCATGGCAAATTGTGACGGGTTCAGTATTGCCGCATGAGTATAAGGCCAAGGCAGAATTTAAGGGGCTCGTCATCGACACTTCCAAGGACATGACGGCTGAAGCTTGGGTAGTCTTCTGGGCTGACTTCCAACGGCATGGTGCCAAGGTCAAGGGCGGAATGACTCACCAGCTTGCGAAGGAGCACTTGATGGAGCACACATACCACTTTCGCGAGCAACGCCCGAAAGATAAATTATGGGAGCGCATGGAACACCGGATGGATGAGGATTAAGCGGCATATTGTTCATTCTTATACATCAAACTCTTCACATGAATTTGTGGACAATTGGTGATTTGTGACCACGCTGAAGAATCCCAACGACAGATTTTGGGCGCTCTTCACACCCAATCCGTCAAGGCCATTGAGGACAAGTGTCTTCATGATCGACGAGACTCCCGAGAATATCGCTCGGAACGATCACAGTCTCGGGGACAAAATCACCGAAGCGGAAGAGACCGCTCACGATCGAAAGATCGACGAGAGCAAAGAAGTGGACGAGACCGCAGCGCATCGTCCACCCGTACATCGGGAACACGACCATCTAGGCGAGACGGGAGTCCGCACACCAATAAGGCTTGGCGAGACCATCGAGAAGGACGCCGTAGACACCGAGAAGTCGGGCGGCCGCGGAGTAGATCACAAGGGTCAGCATCTACCAGGTCATCTTGGACATCTAGAGGAACAGGACGGGAAAGAAGTCGCCATGACTCTTGGAGCACAAGAACATCGTCACGTACATCCCGGTCCGCTACTGGCGAGCAACGATGCTTTGGCTGCGGCCAATACAGCCATATCCAAAAGGATTGCCCGAGCAAGCCAAAGGAGACGAACAAGTCACCGGCCAAAGACCGAAAAAGATCGACAACACCCCAAAAGGGGAAGTCCGGCAAGAAGGAGGACAAGCCACGCCGCAAGGCGCGCCAAGTCGAGTTGGACGACGATGCTTCGGACCAGCAGGAGGGGGCAAAGAACTCCGACTCCACCAGCCTCTAGGGAGGCAGGCGACCGCAGCGGCACCGAGACCACCAAGTGGGAAGGAGCCGTGACGCCGTGGAGTCAAGGCCTGCCAGCCGGATTCCAAAGAAGGCCGTTTGGCACGTCCACATCAACGGAGTCATCACTCCGAGGGTGGCAGAACGTCGCTGGGTAGATATTCGGTTAGATAAGATCGGGGAGGAGATTGAGGAACGTCGCATCCGAAGGGGCAAGTCAAAGCCGGAGGACGATCAAACGGAAATGGTCGTCCCAACAAAGATAGAGTTTGTCATCAACGATACACCCCCCCTCAACATTGAGGCGTTGGGGGACAACGGCTCGGAAATGGAGGCCCTTGCCAGAAGAGGATTATTTCCCCCCCAATTGTTAGAGGGTAGGTAGGTAGGTCGGCTCGGGACTGGGGTTGCCCCGCTGGGGGGTCTTACCAAGGGGCTTTTGCTCACCCACCCGGGGCCCTACTGCACGTGCCCCCACAAAGCGGCTCCCCCACATGGGGGAAGGGCGCGGTCGCCGCGAGCAGTACCCTACAGCGGGTTCTGCCCAGAGAGGTAACCCATGTTCGACCGAAGTCTCACATTCCTCTCCTTTGGGCGGATGATACGTGGGGGAGGGTCCCATCGCACATCCTCATCAACATCCGGATTCTGGGGCCCAGGGGCCGGGAGCGAGGCCAAAGGCCCTGTCCTGCAGGCAGCCCCACCTGGGTTGGTTTTCAGTAGGCGTGAGGCGACTTGAAGAAGCACGTGCTACGGGGGTCGCATGCCGTGGCGCACACTCACGCCTCCTGACTTGGTCCAGCTTGCGCTCTCCCGGGGGGCCGGGGGTTCGAAGTAGGTCGTCGTGGTTGGTTGGTCGGTCGTTTAACCGTTCGGCGTAGTTTGTTGACGTTGGTTGGTCGGTTGCGTGATTGTAGAGTCACGGTTTTGTTCATGGATGTGGTCGTCGGCGGGCGTGGCGCACCACGGTGTTGCCAACCGGTTGGACGCCGTTCCCGTTTTGACCTGTGCACGCCTGGCTGGTTTGGTGTTGGCCGGCTGGAGTGTGGTCTGTTTACGGTCAAGTGGCGTCTGCAGCTGCGGTGTGGTTGGTGTGCGGTTGTCTTGGTCGGCTTGGTTGGTGTGGGTTCCGTCGCGCTGCTGCCGATGGTCGTATCGCGGAATGTTGTTTGTGCAGCCGGCACGTCCGTGTCGGTGCTGGCTAGTTGCGTCTTGGTTGGTCCAAGTGTAGCGTAGTGCAGTTTGTCAACGTTGGTTGGCCGCGTTAGTAATGGTATATATAGAGTTGCGGTGCTCTGTTGCGTTCGTGGGCATGGTCGTCGGCGGGCGTGGCGCACCACGGTGCCGCCATCCCGTTGGACGCCGTTCTTGTTTCGACCCGTGCACGCCTGGCTGGTTTGGCGTTGGCCGGCTTGCGTGTGGTCTGTTTACGGTCATGTGGCGGCTGCAGCTGCGGTGTGGTTGGTGCGCGGTTGTCGTGGCCCCCTCATGGTCGGCTAGGTTCGCGTCGGTTCCGTCGCGCTGCTGCCGGTGGTCTTATCGTCATATCCTGTCTGTGTAGCCGGCACATCCGTGTCGGTGCTGGTTAGTAGCGTCTTGGTTTGTCCAAGTTTAGTGTAGTGTAGTTTGTTAACGTTGGTTGGTCGTGTTCGTAGTGGTAGAGTTACGGTGTTCTGCTGTGTTCGTAGGCATGGTGGTCGGCGGGCGTGGCTCACCACAGTGTCGCCACCATGTTGGACGCCGCTCCCGTACCAACCCATGCATGTCCGGCCAGTTTGGTGTTGGCCGGCGTGCGTGCGGTCTGTTTATCGTCACGTCGTGGCCGCTGCAGTGGTTTTGTTGGTGCGCGGTCGTGTTAGCCGCCTCCTGGTCGGTTTGTTCGGCGTTGGTTCCTTGGCACTGCAGCGGGCGCTTGCGCATGCGGTTTTGTTGCGCGTAGATGCCCTACTTGTTGCGGTGTTGGTTGGTGCCAGTTGCGTGGGGCCGGCACGGTACGTTTTTACTGTGCGCCGTCTCCCCACCCTGGGGGAGAAAAGTAATGATAAGTGGTCTGACCGCTGTAAAAAGTTTTTCCAATTCGGTGCCCATTTTCCTGCCCCGCCCTGGCAGCGTTACATGCACAACCCATCATCTGCCACTTCGCGGTGCTCTATGGCCATCCTTCCAGCTTCGCCTGTGCCATTCATATGTACACCCCCCGTCGGTGGCAAGGCCCCGTTGGTCCCCCTTGGTGCGTCCCCGTGCTCCCCATGGGAGCCCCAGGGTGCTGTTCCGGCTCGGTGGTGCGGTGCTTTTGCTCGTGTCTGCCTGCCTGCCGTGCGCCATATGGTGCCGTGTTTTGCGGGTCATGTGGCTGGCGTGCCTGTGTTGCAGTGCTGAGTTTGGCGGTTAGGATGGTTAGGGCGGTTTGGCTCGTGCTGTGGTGCTGGGACGTTCTCTCCGGTGTGGTGGGCTGGGCTCGGCGTAACACATCCGTGCCTGCTGGCAGGGGGTCGGTGTGGCCCTGTGTGGCGAGCCTGTGGTCCCTTGCGTGCCGCGGGTGGGGTTTCGGAGGATAGGAATACCGGGCAGTGTTGCAGCCCCCCTCTCGCTTTTTGACGCTGTTAGCTTTCTGCGGGGAGTGTGTCCCTCGTACCATTCTCGCAGGTTATATGTGCCGAATCTCCCCCAGCGTCCCAGGCGTTTGACTTTCTCGGAGGAGGTGTGCGCCCGTCCCCGCGGTGCACGTATCCCTTGATTCTCGCCTTGGAAGGTAACATTCTGGACGATTGTTGGATAACATTCCCGTGGTCATCGGCCCGGCCATGGGTCCCGCGTGTTTGGCTAGCCCCTTTGCCCGGCCCCTTGCGGATCCGGTTCGCGGGAGAGGAGGGTCAGGTGGAAGGACGGGTCCGGGTTTGGCGCCGCCCCTTTCTCTGTTGCAGGCGGGCTGCGGGGGTTGGGGAAGCGTGGCCCCCGCCCGGGGGATGTGGGAGAAAGTGGTTGGGTTTTTGTTTGTGTTGGACACCACGGGCTGCTAAGGCTAGCCTCTACTCTTTGGTTGTCCGTTGCATGTGCCGGGCAGGTTGACGTCTTTCCCGCTGGTGTGCCCGACCGACAGGCGTTGCTGGAGTGTGTTGCGCGGCCGCGCGTTGTTGGGTTGTGCGAGGGGGTCCTTTTGGGCGAGGTTGCCTCGCTCGGGGTCGTCGTGGTTTATGGCCCATTCCGCAGCCGTTGGTGTGACTTCCATTGTCAGGTCCTCCGCCGGGAGGAGGTGATCCCGCGGCCGCCGTGTCGTCTCCTCCCTTGCATATGGCTGGTGCGGGAGTCGCGTCGCGCGTGTGTGGCGGTGCGTCGTTGCTGCAGGTCCTGTGGCCAGCTGCGGCTCAGGGCCCTGGGGGGTTTCCCATGCGTCGCACAAGGGCGCCGCAGAGGGCATTGAAGATTTTGTGCACAAGGGCCGCGTGTGCGGCCTGGGTCTCCGTCTCAGTGCGTGTCGGGCTGCAGTTGCTCCCCCACCGCCAGCGCCAGGATCTGGTGGAGCGCGGTGCTCGATAACATTCCTGTGGTCATTGGCTGGGCCGTGGGCCCCGCGTGTTTGGCTGGCCCCCTTGCCCGGCCCCTCGCGGATCCGGTTCGCGGGAGAGGAGCGTCAGGCGGAACGACGGGTCCGGGTTTGGCGCCGCCCCTTTCTCTGTTGCAGGCGGATTGCGGGGGTCCCGGAAGCGTGGCCCCCGCCCGGGGGATGTGGGAGGAGGTCGTTGGGTTTTTGTTTGTGTCCGACACCAGGGGCTGCTAAGGCTAGCCTCTACTCTTTGGGTGTCCGTTGCACGTGCAGGGCAAGTTGACGTCTTCCCCGCTGGTGTGCCCGACCGACAGGCGTTGCTGGAGTGTGTTGCGCGGCCGCGCGTTGTTGGGTTGTACGAGGGGGTCCTTTTGGGCGAGGTTGGCTCGCCCGGGGTCGTCGTGGTTCATGGCCGACTCCGCAGCCGTTGGTGTGATACCCATCGCCGGGTCCTCCGCCGGGAGGAGGTGATCCCGCGGCCGCCGTGTCGTCTCCTCCCTTGCGCATGGCCAGTGCGGGACTCGCGTCGCGTGTGTGCGGCTGTGCGTCGTCGCTCCAGGTCCTGTGGCCGGCTGCGGCTCAGGGCCCTGGGGGGTTTCCCACGCGTCGCAGAAGGCGCTGCGGAGGGCACTGAAGATTTCGTGCACAAGGGCCTCGTGTGCGGCCTGGGCCTCCGTCTCAGTGCGAATGGCGGGCTGCAGTTGCTCGCCCAGTGCCCGCGCCCGGATCTGGTGGATCACCAGAGCGGGGCACAGGTTGGGCGCAGTGGGGGTCTCTGCTGTCCGTTCCGGGATGGCTTCCAACTGCTGCCGGCCGTCGACGTAGAACCTCCACGTCGCTGACCATACCCTGGTGTGTGGCCAGCGGCGCTGCGCCCACCGCCAGAGGCAGTAGAGGGCGTGGCCTGGGTGCCAAGTGCCGGCCGTCCCCGACACGATGGCCGTCAGGGGGTCCGGGGGCTGGCCTGGAAGCAGGGGGGTGGGGCTGTCCGGCAGGGCCGTGGTCGCCAGGAGCACGGAGTCGATGGCCTCCTAGCCCCAGTGGCTCTCCTGCGGGTGCGGGATGATCCGCACTTGGCAGAAGTGGCCATTCTCCAACACGATCATGGCGATGGTGTTGGGGTCACGTTCGCGCGGCGGGGACGCTGCGCGCGCCGTCTCCGGGTAGCGCGCCGCCAGGCTCGTGAGGTTGCGCCCCCTGTCACGGGCGGTCCCGCTTTCCCATGCCGCCAGGGCTTCGTACGGCGGGATACGGAGGGTTTCGGGCCTCGGTGGCGGGGCAGCCGGCTCCCGGCCCCCGGTGCTGGGCGCGGGTCTGGGGTCCGTCGGCGGTGCTATGAGCGTGTGTACCCAGCCCAGGTGTGGGACCCACACGCCCCCCTGGGCTGGTTTGTGGGTGTTAAACCACCAGATCCACGCTTCAACAAGGTCGTCGGAGACCTGTGCCCCGGGGGTGATGAGTGCCTGGAGCTGCCGCACAAAGATTTCCGTTGTTGCGGCGTGTGGCAGGGGGATCACTGCGAAGAGCCTGTTCGGGCTGACATCACGGAGGTGTTCCCGGAGGGTTGCCACCAGCTCGCTCGAGGGTGTGGATGCGTGGATGCCGTAGAGCGCTCTCAGTTCCGCGTTGTCGAAGGGACCCATGCCCCTTTGCTGCGGCGGCGGGGGGTGGTGGGGCGGCCATGGTCACCCGGTCCTGGTCCAGCGCGGCGCTAGTCGGGGAGGGGTGCCGTGAGGCGGTGCCAGGGTTTCCCCCAGGCCTCTACTCCGTGGAGGGCTCCTGTTGCTGGGGCACCGAGCAGGTCGTGGCGGTTTTCTTAGCCTAAGCATTTAGGATGTGGCATATTTGAATGGTCCCCCGTGTTGGCCCATTTTCAACCAGCTGCACCTCCCTACTTAGGTAGTTTTTGTGTGAATTTGTGTTCAATGAGTGCCATGGACAGGCATGACATGCAACCACGTTCCCACTCCCATCAGCTTAAGGCCTCAGCAGAGGAGAGGACTGCTGAACAAGCCAGAGAAATTCAGCAGCTACGCGAGCAGCTGTCCAGGGCATCAATGGAGGAGGGTCCGACCCTCTGTCTTCTGTCTGTGCCGGAGTTGAACAAGGCCCTTGAACGACCACAGCCGCAGTGGATGAGTCTTACCTTGTCTAAGGAGGCGCTTTTAGTGCAGTGCGCGCGCAGTGCGCGCGCAGTGCAACTATTTGGGCGTCTAGCCGTATTGGAGACTCATACTTTATGATACTAGGGGGCATCACTCTTGCCCCTAGCGTAGGTTTTGATGCTTCTTCCACATTGGGGATATGGAATTTTTGGATTTTCACCCATTTTCACCCATTTCCGCCCTTTTTCACACTTTTTTGCTCATCCCCACCATGGACTCCCACACTTTGGTGTGAGCTTTTGAGTTTGGGTGACGGACTCCCCGGTTTTTGCCTGACCACAGTCGAATGCCGTATGCGAGGCCGCATTACTGCTGATAAGGATGCGTGGTTGTACCACAACTGGAAATCGGAGTTTGAAGTGGATTCCCTCCTATAAGCCACTTTCACCCCGGTCCAGTTGAGGATGGGGTGGACACATATGAGGCTTTGGCACTAGCTGGTAGGGTTAATGAGCTTTCAAATGCCGCCACTCCGGAGCATTTTGATTTTGTACTTAGTTGATAATTGAACAGAAAAAGGGATATGTGTGTGTCTTTCCGCATTTTGCATGATGTATTATGTGGGGGGAAGGTAGCTGGCATTTGTCTTCAGCTAGGGCAATTTGGGTGACCTAAATTTGGGGGCATTCGGAAGGGGTGTGCTTTGGGGTTTTTCATGGAGGACCTACTCTAAAGGTAGCGCACAATGCGCGCGCAGTGCAAGGATTTCTCCTAACTTGAAAGCCTATGTCAGGCTGATGGTTGGAGAAGTCGGCAAGGTTCCGCGGCCAGCGGAGTTCAAAGGCATAGTTGTTTCTTACAAGGCTAAGTGGCTTGTTGATAACCGCAGTTGAATACCAAATTTGAAGGTAGCTTCGTTGTTCTCATATCGGCTTTGCTGCTTCGCCGTGCTGCTGGACAGGTGATAGGTATTCTTTGGGGAGTATCTCAGCTTTTGCGTGCGCAGCATGCACGCACTGCACACACAGTGCCAAAATTTGGCCCTTGTTTCACCCATTTGTACCTTGTTGAACATATTTGTTTACCTATTTCTACCACATGTACTCTTTTTTCTGGATTGATTGATACGGTGATAAGTTTTCGGGATGCTTGCTGCAGGATATCATACCCGTTTCCTGATTTCTCGGGCTGACTTTCTCCATGGATCTCGGTATAGGGAATACGGTGTTCTACACCCGCTCCAATGGTTTGCGACACCCTGCCACAGTGGTTGCGATGGGATGGACTCTTCCAATTGGAATACTACTGGGATGGGCTGAGAGTGGTGAATCGGTAATGCAAGATGGAGTACATCTCTGTTGCCATCCCCAGTTCAGATTCTTCACCTCACTGCCTTCCATCTCTACTGCCCAATGCACAGTGAAGTTCTTCCCATAAGGCTGTTGGTTTTTCACCAGTGCCGCAGGAACCGGGAATGTCCGCCTCAACGTGCCCTCCAGTTCAGTCTGGCCCGCCCAATTCTAGGGGTGTTTCCAAGGGACGTGCCTAGGGGATCTTCTCGGGGAAAGTAATCTAAAAGTAGCACGCAATGCGCGCGCAGTGCAAAGATTCGCCTAGAAAGTGTTTTGGTTGCACCTAAACTGGGGTGATTTTCTTGGAGGGGCGGGCAGGGAGACATTAGAACAGAAAAAGTCGCAGTAGCCCCCGCCAGACACCCCTGCAGGGACTTTTTCATGCATGTCCACCACCGGGCTACTTTTTTGGGATGGACAAATAGTACAATAAACTGTGATGTTTTGCTATGTGTGTATTCTCGCGTGTCTCCGTTAAGAAGGATGCAGGCATGCATGCATTTATGCATAGACTCCGCGTTCATACTCCAAGCATTGCGTTTGCGTGACTAGGCAACGAGTTTTTCGGCAACAATGATTGGGAGTTAATGATTGTTCTTCTGAAGTGCAATCACAAGCGAATTGATCCAGAGTTAAGCGGCATTTTGGGTAGAGCGCAACTCAACGAGATTGACGTCTGCACACCCAAGTTGACATCGATAGCTAGTGGACCCAATTTTGTAAGAACAACTCACAACATTAACATAGTAGAGTGGCATTCCTTTTCACATGTTGCACATGAAATCAATCAGCAACTTCCATGTCCCGGTGAGAAACAAGACCAGCAAATGAACCGGTAGATTCTCCCCACTATAGAGGTGCAAAAACAGTTTTCGCCTTTGCAATTGCTTTCATAATGACCAGCAAAAGTAGAGACAAGAAATTTGGCAACGGGTTTCATTTCCTTTTATGCCCAGCTTTGTTCCGCTAAAGTGGCTAAATTTTTGATGCAACTCTTCAAAAATTCCTTTTCAAAGCTTTCGAAGACACGGCTCACACCTTGTGCCAGAGGACCCGTTTGGCTTCCGTGGTCCCTGTTCTCAGGCGCGGCTCTGTTACGCTTTTCTGCGACTGCGAGTTTTGGACTAAATTTGACAATTTTCAACCTTCTTACGTCAAATTTTAGCGATTTCACTTTTGAAATTGCTAACCCTTCCCCTAAACCGCAGGATTCACACCCTGTTGGTCTCATTTCTGGTTGTTGTCAGCTCCTGGAGTCTTGTGCAGTCCATTAGGAGTATTCCTCCGCCTTGACCCTTGGTCAAGACGTTTACTAAAACGCTTTTTATGCAGCGATGGCCGTCCGCATTAGCACGTTCGACCATACCCCAGTGGGTAACCATGTGTACTCTAGGGAGGAGGTCTTGGGTTGCATCACATCAACCCCAAAGCTTTTATCAAAAGTTTCCGCCCCGCGCCGGCGACGTTTCAGAAATGCTCCTTCGTGGGGCCATCATACACAGTACATTACACCGTTTTGAATGGTACGTGCAGTGTGATAGGCTTCTATGAACTGATGAGTGTGTCAATTGCTGGTTTGAAGCATTTTCTGAGGTACTTTCAGGGTAATTTGCGCCGTTTTTTATGGTCCTACTAGCTTGATCAACTAGTACTCCAAGGGAGTTTAACAAACGTCACTACCATGTCTTTTGTGGGGTACTTGATCCAGGCCAACCCCCCCGCTATTCTTTGAGAAGTAATGAAGACTGGCACTTCATGACTTTTATCACCCTTTTGAAGCTTAAAGTATGCTCTTCAAAGTAACTAGGGACATAACCCTAGCCCACCCATGAAGCTCACCCCTACCACTCAAGTGCGCGGAGGTATGTTCCTTCATTAAGTTATACCAAAATGAAACATGCACTTGATGCCTTGGGCCTCGTAGCTTAAGCCTAGTGGTCACCAACCTCCGGACCGGTATACCCAACTGTTTCACCTACTTACTGTGTTGCTAATTTTTAATTAATCTAGAATTCAGTTGCTTGGCCAAGCTAGCCAAGCCAAGGCCTGTGTCTGTGACAACCTCCATGCCCTAGATTCCTAACCAACTCCATTGTACCTCAATGAGTGCACATGTAGTGCTTGGGACTATCCTTGGGACCACACTTATGCCTGCTTTCACTCTAAAAATCCATTGCTTTGTTTCCAATTACTTGAAGCTTGGTATTTAGACCTGCATTGTTCGTTGTGCAGTCCCTCTTTTGCTACTTATGCTTTGAAGTGGAAAGATTGTTACGTGACTTCAATTTTGTTCCGGTATTGGGGCGGCTTGGCTTCTCTACTTTGTCATGTTGAACTTGGAGAAAATCCATCAAGCTTTTCATCAACTTAATGTAATGGGAATGAGTTGCAGCGCTTGCGGTCACGATAGTTGTAGAATGTAGGTCGCGCGTGAGTGCACATAAAGATTAAACCGAGATTACAAATGATGAAATTTCATGTGTATTTGTACATGTTTGTATGTTTTTTATCACTGATATCATTGTTGTGTAGATATGACATGACGCGGATAAAGGGTATAACAATCTGAGTTCCAAGCGATGGGATTGTGCAGTTTTTTATGCGTGTCCAGGCTGTGGAATAATCCTGTCGCTTACAAGATTGTTACCTAAGTTCCGGGTTGTGAAAGGCAGCTGGGGTTCCGTTGCCGACGCTGCCAAGGATTCCCTGAAGACCTTTTGCGGTGGCGCTTGCTCAACATGTTGGACAACAACAAGATCGTCGAGTACTGCGATGAGCTGCTGGCGAGAGGAATCATGAGTGGCACAGAGGGATCGGCACGAGGAATACCGCCAGAGAGAGCATTGAGAGCTTGTGCCATACACGCCGTAAACAAGGGACTGCGACTCATGGAATCAGCCGCCGATTTTGTGTGCAGCCGAGAAACGCTAGAGCAGAGAGGTATCGCAAGGGTAGAGAAGAGAGGAGAGGCGACCTTTGGGAGTGCAGAGCCGGCGGCATCGAACAAGCCTTGTGGGTGCAAAAACAACAGCAACACATGAGTGATTGCTTCCAAGAAAGTTTTTCAGGAGCAAAGGAGGCGCTGAACGCGCAAACCAACGTGGCGACCGAGGCGCCGAACGCCTAGGGCAAAGTCAAGGACGCAGGCGCTGCACAGTTCGTCCCACATGCGCACGGAGACCAGGCAGCTGCTGACAGCTTCTGGGAGGACTTCAAGTCAGCCTTGGACGCGATGGAGCCAGTCGCGCACAGCTCCAAGGAGGGCGCCGGCGCAAGCAATGACGTGTTCCTGCCACGTTGCGCAGGAGATGGAGCGCCCAGAGTGCGAGGTAAAAGGACTAGGTGGAGAAACAAAATGTAAAAGGCAGTGTTCCGCGTGCTTGAGTGTTGATTTGCTTGCACATCCACGCGTGAGTAGAGAAGCTTGAGAACACGAGGGTTGCATGATCTCTGAGGGTGTGTGTTGATGTCTGTGCTCGTCTACTTATGGGCGTGGGTGCATAGTCGATATGCATGCGCGTCATATGTGCCCGCACCCTCAGCTCTCAGGGGTGACTTGTTTTAACCGTGGATGTGAATGTCATTGTAAATGAGTTGATGAGAAAAGAATGTATGTCACTGAGGCGCCGGCAGCCTGAGCCGCCGAGTGGTTTGCGATGGTTAGTATGCATATATTGTCAAGTTTGCCTTAAGTTTCTCATAAGAAGCCCTTCTGTGCCTTGGGCACTTGGGATTTGGGACTGCATCTGTTTTTTAGTGGCCGTTTCGTTTTTCTATACTCGTGAAGGGACTGCCAGTGCAGTGCCCTGTTTGAAAGTTTTGCACCCAGCATTTTCTATTTTGACTGACATGCATTCAGTGGACTTTGGTGCGTCCTTGAGCTGGTGTGGCTGCGAAGCTTTGGAATTCTGCACTGTTTGTGTGGAACGTGTTTGCTCTTTTTTCTTTGCGTTTTTGTCCTTGCAATGATCGCAAAGAATTGGTTTTGACAGTGGCGCTGGTTGGAACCCGGGCCACTCTGCCCTTGTCACGTGGGGGCATGGAAACTGCTTTTACGGGTACTGAAAACAGTTTTAGTCTCTGGATGTGCGCCGCGAGGAATTTTGTTTTTGCATTTGAGTAGCCATGCCACCGCTGGTACCTTTTTGTGAAAAGTGTTTGGAAAAACAGCAGCAGTGCACTTTTGGAGCAAAATATTCTTTGCAGGTGCAGTAGCAAAAGCCAAGCTATTTGAAACAATACAAAAGCCGCCATTGATGTTGTACTTTATTGTATTTTGCCGTATGGGTTGCCATTTGTTTGTACAACTCAACACCAATGCTCAAGCCAACTTAACAAAATATTGTATGATAGACACTCAGGCCTAGACGGCTAGGAGTTGAGGCATAGCACACTAGTCTGTAGAAAGCTAAGGTCAGTGAAGCATGTTGTACAACAGTTTGAACGGCTACGCCCTGAGGCATGGTAGGCCCACCTTAGACAGCTAGGGGCAGGGGTCCTGAAGCTTGGTAGGCGAACGTGTAGGTCTAGATCTGACCCCATGGTGTATTTGATCACATATAAAACTTTTTGTGGGCACCCATCAGTTTGTAAATGGCACAACAACTCATCTCGTGAAATTGTTCATTATCAGACCCTTGCACAGGTGTATGTTACGTCTTAGGAGGGAAGTGTAATTGGAATGAGTTGCAGCGCTTGTGGTCGCGATAGTTGCAAGATGTAGGTCGCGCGTGAGTGCACATAAAGATTACACCGAGATTACGAAAGATGAGATTTCATGTGTATTTGTACATGTTTGTATGTGTTTTATTATTGATATCATCGTTGTGTAGAGACGACATGACCCGGACAAAGGGTATAACAATCTGAGTTACAAGAGATTGGATTGTGCAGTTTCTTATGCGCGTCGAGGCTGTGGGATAATCTTGTCGCTTACACTTGAACATCAAGCAAGCAGGAACACCATCCCACCAACGCAAACCAGAATACAAACCAGAACAACCGTACAACAAGGTAGGTAGGTAGGTAGGTGCACTCGGTTGTGGAGAGGCGCCCCATGGTTCCCCCTGGCGTCGCTCCTGTGACGAACAGGAAGAGGCTCCGCGCATGAAGAGGGGAGGCGGCTTACATCCCGCTAGACCTGACTGTTGGCCCCCAACAAAGCGGCCCCGGGCAACACCGAGAGGGCTGATCGCCGTTGGCGTGACGTGCTTGTCTCGCCGGGAGGGTCTGCCCCCGCGCTTGCGCACGTCCCCCCCTCTAGGCAGAACTCTAGAGGTTCACCGGACTTCCTGGCGTATCCCGTTCCCAAGGCATGCATGCACGTTCTTGGTACTAGGGTTCCGACGTGCTTCGATGTCGCACGCTCCGCCTCGAGTCCCAAAGCAGCGCAGGCCTTAGGATGCAGCCTTTCTGCCGGTCTCCGGATCTCGTTTGGCCGGGTCAGCTGCATGGCACGGGCTGCCTCAGTGCCCAGGCTGTGGACACTGGGTTTCCTACTGTTGTGTGGCGTTTGTGTTTTGGTCCGGGTTGCGGTCGGGTGTGGGTTTAGTTAACCCCGCCAGTCCTGGCTGGGGTCTTGGGCGGGTGTGTTTGGGTACGGTTTGTGGTGTTGTCCCTCTTTTGCCGGCTGCCGTTTATGGTGTTCGTGGTTGGGCTTAGGTTTCGGCCTGTATATGGGACGTGCGTGGTTGCGTGCACGCTCCGCCTGCACCCCGCCGTTGCCGGTTCCGGTGTGCGGTGTGGGCGTGCGTGCTGGGGTTTGGGTTTCCGCTGCGCCCGGCCACTCCTTGGGGGGGTGTTGGGGTGTGTGTGTGCCCGTGCGCCCGTCCCGCGTGGTCTCCTGCACCTCCTGGTTGGGGGTGCTGTGCGGGGGTGCGTGTTTGTGCGCGCGCCCCGCTTGTTTCCACGCGTTTCCTGGCTGGAGTGTGGTGTGTGGGCCTGCGTGCTCGGCCCGGGTCTTGGCTGTGCCCCGCTTCTCTTGGTTGGGTTGCCGGGGTGTGTTTTTTTTTTTGGGCGTGTCTTGCTTTGGCTTTGTGGTGTCGGTTGCTGGCTGTCCCTGTCCCGGGCCTTGTGGTCCCTCTTCCCCCATCCCCTCTCTTTCGGGCTGGGTTGCTGGCCCTTTTTTTTTTTTAGCGTGGTGTGTGTCTGCGCGATTTGGTGTCCCTTTTCCCGGTGGGCCGCTGTTCCTGGTTTGGTGTTGCCGATTTTGGCTGCGTGGTCCCCCTGTGCCGCTTTGGGGGTCCTGTCTGCGGTGGCTTCTGGGTGGGGGCTTTGGCCGCCTCTTGTGGTGTTGGCGGGCGGTTTGGTGGCTGTGGGTCGTTCTCTCGCCCCCCCCCCCCTCCCCCCCTGTTTTTTTTCTTCAGGGGGGTCTGTCTGTTCCTCCCTCTGCCTCCCCTGGGCTGGCGCACGCACTGGCCCGCATTCAGTGTGGTCTTCCGGGTTGCTGTTGGCGGTTGCGTTCTGCTTGGCCGTGTCCCGGCCCCATGGGTCGGGTGGGCTATGTACACATTCGGCTCGGTGCCCCTTGCTGCCGTGTTAGGTCCTGGCTCTGCGGGCTGGGCGGCTGCGCCAGCCAGGTTCGTGTGGCTCTGGGTTAGGGGGCTGTGCAAGTCCGTGTCCTTTCTCCTCCGCGTTCCCGATTTTAACCTTCTGGGTGGTCCGCCACCGTTGTTGCCAGGCGCGCTGTGGCCCCGTGTGTGGCCCGCGGTGCCGGTGTGTGGCGTGCTGGTGCGGCACCTTCCGTGGTGTGCGGTGGCTTGTTTCGGTTAGTCCTTCAGGTTAGGGTCAGCCGTGCCGTGTTGTGCCGCTCTGTGCCGCGTCGCGTCGCGTCGCGTCGTGCTGCGGCGCGTTGCACTGTGGCGCGCTGTGGTGCGGTGTGCCGTGCTATCTCGTGTTTTGCCGTGGTTGGTCAGTGGAGGTCAGCCTGGCATGTGTCGTGGTGCGGAGTGCGGGTCGGAGTGTGGCTGGCTGGTGGCTGGGGGGTGCGGTTAGGTGTGGGTGGCTCGCTGGGTCCTTGCTGTCGGGGCCTGGGCGTGCCGCTCGGGTTGGTGGGTCGGGTAGGTGTCCGTGGGGTTGCCCTCCCTGGGGGCCTGTGCCTTGGTCCCGTGTCCTTTCGGGGTCCGGGTACCTAGCCCTGGTTGCTGTGGCCGTGCCTTTGTCCTCTTCCGGTGCCTGTGAGGAGGCCCTTTTGGCGGCCGGGGTCGTCGCCTGGCAGTGAGGGCGTGGTGGTGCGCCGCGCGGCGGTGTTCACTGCGGCTCCCTCTGTGGGTGTAGCCCGTTCTCCCCGTGTAGGTGTGCCCTCCATCCCCCATGTGGTTTCCGATGGCTGGTGGGTGTGCGCTGGTGTGATCCGTACGGTGTCTGATTCTTGCTTCGGCGGTGCGTGTTGGGGGGTGCCCCCCCGGGAGTCGTGCGGTGTTCGCTGGGGCTGGGGCGGCGCTGGTCCCTTCGTCGTGGTATGCCCTTCCTGGGTGTGGGTCGTGGCGCCTGCTGTGGTGCCCTCTTCCTCTGTGCCTCGGTCCCTGCTCCTGCCCCTTCCTGGTCCTTGGGTGGTTTGCTGCCCCCACGTTGTGTCTCTTCCGGTGCCCTGTCCTTATGGGCGCCTGTCCCTCAGTTGGGGCGCCTCCGTGCCCCCTTGCCTGAGTGTCCCTTGCTGTGCCTTGCCCTCCCCTTGCCCTTGCCCTTCCCCTTCCCGATGTGGTGGTGGTGGGGTGGGGGGGGGGCGCCGATGGCCCAGGCCTGGGGGTCGGTGGCCCGGAGCCATTGGCGGAGGGCTTGGGGGGTGTAGGGGGGGCGGAGGACCTGGACTGCATCGCGGAGGAGGGCTTCCCATGCCGCTTGCGGCATGATGGCCTCCGGGGCGGCCTCGTTGGGGTCGGCGGGGGTGCGGGTGCGCACCTCCTCGAAGGTGCGCACCATGTGCACCCCTTTTCGCCTTCCCGCTCCCCCGGCCCACTTCACCCAGCGGCGGAGCTCCTGCAAAGCAGGGGCGGACCACCAGGCGAGGTGGGCGGGGGTCCGGGGGGGGGAGGGGTTCGAGCTCGCGGTCCCGGAGCGGCGGGGGGAGGACGTGGACCTGCGGTGGTGGCGGGGGTGGCGGTGCCTCGGGGAGCGGGAGCGGCGGTGGCGGGGGCTGGGGGCGGAGGACGGGTACGGGCGGAGGGGGGAACGGGGAGCACGACTGGGGCCTGTGGGGGGAGGGGAAGGTGGACATGGGGCGGCGGTGGCGTGCTTGGTGGCGCCTGGGGGAGCGGGAGTGGTGGTGGCGGGGGCTGGGGGTGGTGGATGGGTATGGGTGGTGGGGGGAACGGGGAGCACGGTGGGGCCTGTGGGGGGAGGGGAAGGTGGACGTGGGGCGGCGGTGGCGTGCCTGGCGGCGCCGGGGGGAGCGGGAGCGGTGGTGGCGGGGGCTGGGGGAGGGGGTCGCGTACGGGTGGAGGGGGGAGCGAGAAGCCCGCGGGGGCCCGTGGGCGGAGGGGGAGGTGGACATGGGGCGGCAGTGGCGCGCGTGCCGGCCCCCGGGGGAGCAGGCGCGGCGGGAGCCTGAAAGTGCTGCCCTGGGTCGTTGAGGGTGCCGGAGGGCTCGGGGCCGGCAAGACCCGTGGGGCAGGCACGCGAGGAGTCTCCCTGGATGTTGTTATTGGGGGTAGAACCGGATACTCGGACACCAACAGAGGCGAGAGCAGCAACAACTGAAGCAAGGTCCATGCTGATTGTGGTCCGGCAGAAAATCCCAGTCTATGAAGAAAATTGATGCGAATTATTCTAAATACATCTGAGTGTCCAAAACTGTCTGAAAAGATTTAAATAATCCAATTATGTAAAAATGTTTGGCCGATCTGGCCCGCGAGCGCGCGTCAGCGGCAAATGGCGATTCCAGCTAAAATAGCGGAACGCGGCGGATTTACGGGAAATGGACCGCGGAATCAAATCCGGCATATCAGAAATATATAGGAAATATCCTGAGACTGAGCTGCGAGGCGGCGATTCCGCCGAAGCAAAGAAAATGACCAAAATGTAGCCAATCTGGGCAGAATGTCTGAAAATCTGAGCAGATGGGGCTAGCCGCACTTACACTCCCCCTCCAAAAACACACTGGGGTGTGTCGCTACGTCAACGAAGAACGTAGTGCGGGTAAGTCCCAGAAAAAAAATAGAAATGTAGCCTCGATGGGGCGAAATCTGCTTGATCTGACCTGATTTGGGCTGAATTGGCACTGAATCACGATGGATGAACCTGAAATGAGACAGAATGAGAAGTGACAAACAGTCCTCCGTGCAGTAAAACATTAGGTCAGAGGCTAAAAAGCATGTAAACGTATCGAGAATCGATACCAAACCATGCATTGGTTGAGAATGAGGTAGATTATTGGTGGATTGAGTGGGGGGATCAAGAAATGGAGTGACATCTCAGCGCTCTGGCACAGTTTCGCTGTCGCGGGCACGCTACGGTGTCCTCGCCAAACTCTACATCGTGTTATCCCGCTTTTGTCGTTCTGAAAAGTGCAGCATGTGGCTCAGATTTGGCGCATCTGGTGGATGATCACAAGATTCAACCAAATTGAAAGTCAATTTGAGCAGAGATGAAGGAGATTAAACACTCACAGAGAGGGAAAACAAATACAAATGTAATCTACAGACTCTAAGTGAACCACAGAAGGTAAGGATGCTTTTCTGTGCACTTAGATCTAAACAGATCTTCGAGGAATGTGAGGAGATGACATGCAAATCAACCTAAATTGTCCTAAAGTCAGCAAATTCCCTAAGATGGAGGTGAAATGAAGCGGAATGTCTGGAACTGAAACTACTAACACTTTCGTTTAGACTAGAGTTAATATATATTGTCGTTTATTCAGCTCAATTGTGCTTTCCGGCACGTTGGTTCGCGAGCATCCAACAGATTCCATCAAAATGTGGATCATGTGATGATGCATCATGATGGGACATGATAGCCCTGGATCCTTGGCATGTAACGCGCCGAAGGTTCGCTGAAGGCGCTTTACTGACAGTATATAACTGCGAGACACCGAATTTACAGTGGCGGTGGTGTCAATCGACTTGGACAAGGCCAATCTTTCGATGGAGTCCCACAAGACACTTGGATTCACAATTTTCGACAGTTTCAGGTCGGATTGAGCTCACATTGGCGTGTGCCAAAAATACAACGAAGCTTACGGACTTCAGAGGTTGCTGTTAGAAGTCCCTAGAGCTCCTATCTGAAGATTGTCTGAACAATTGACGTCTGGGTTTCGTACAACAGTGGCAGAATGATGGACAAACCTGAGAAATTCAAGGTAAATTTGAGGATCCTGGATCTGAATCTGGACTTTGGCGTCAGCATCACAGCAAATGAAGGTGAGATCTGAGTTCCTGGCGTCGCATCTGGTGCAGCCAGTACTACAGGGGGTGCCTGTAGGGGTGAATGTCACCGGCCGGTGTTTTGATTATGTACATTTGCTTCCATCTGCACGAGTAGCCAAATTCCAAAGATGCACAGACCAACAGAGACAAGATTACCCCGAATCTGCCTGAATTAAGCCTGAGTTTGGTTTTTTCTGAACACGGCAGCACACTCCGTGGCTTTCGGCTTTCGACTTTCGATACGTTACCGAACGGAGACCAAAGAAAAATGGATTGATTGACGTCAAATTATCAAACATTCGCAGTTCTCCACATCATGACATAAACAGAAAGAATGAACAGTGGATTGAGCAGAATGTGGTAGGATGGCTTCCTCAATTCGGCCAAGCACGAATACATGTGACCACCAACCTGTCTGGCCTGGCCCTCGTACGGCTTGGGCGCTGCAAATCAGCGGCCGAACTTGAAGCTTGGTCCTCATTTGGCTCCTGGGCTGGCCTGACCGCAGGAGGGGGGATCGACGGATCAGCCCTGGAATGTGGCTGCTGAGGGCCGTAAAAGGCTGGATCTCGATTCACCACAGGTCGTTTTCCGTCGCTCTCCACTTGTCTGTCTGGTTTCGACAGACAGTCTGTCAGGAGTACTCCAATTTCGGGCTGCTTCTTGAGGAAGTCGATGAACCCCTTGGTGTACCCATGGACAAAAGATTGGGCTGGTTCCCAGTTGTTGTGACTGGAATCAAAGCCCCTCCACTCACACAGAAATTCCCATTCGCCCTTGGCGTCACGTCTTGCTTCAACAATCCTCTTGAGTTCGTACTTTCCCCCTTCGATGACCCGATCAGACAAGTGTTTCGCAGTCCAAAAAAGGGGTTTAACCCGATCCTTAGGGGAGGGGATCTCTCTCTTGAGGCGATCGCCCGAAACGTCAATTTCCCTGCTGACATCCACACGAATCCTCCACCTGTTCTCACCAAGACGCGCTGTAACAGCGAATGGCCCCTCCCACAAGGGAAGAAGCTTGTCATCTCCGTCCAGGGTGGTTTCGGATTTTCGAAGCCAAACTCGATCATCGACTTCAAAATTGTGGGGGTTTTTTCGGCCTTGATTCTGGACCCAAAGCCAGTCAGCTTGATGCTTCTGGATTAATTTCGACACAGATTTATCTGCTCGTTGGACTTCGTCCAAAAACAGCAAAGCATCCTTACAGGGGCGAGGATTATTCAACGGCATGTTCCACCAACACTTCTTTCGTCCAAAGACAATTTCATTTGGAGAAAGGCCATGGTACAAAGGCGTGTTGTGGTAACGGCGAAGCAATGCGAAGAGAACTTCCATCCAATGGAAATCCTTTTCACTCGCGAGCTCCTTACGAAGCATATTAATAATTGAGCGGCCGGCTCTTTCGCCAGGCAGCGCTCGATGCGAGTGAATTTCACATCGGAGGTGGTGGATTCCAAGGCGAGCACATAATTCTCTCCACCATTCGGAGGTGTACTCTTTGCCTGAATCCGTCACCACCTCGGATGGGACGTCCCAGCCTCCCATCCAGGTCTGCACGCACCATTTGGCGGCAGCCTTGCCAGTCATCGACTCAATGTTGCAAGGCAACACTTGAATGTAGCCGGAATGACGGCACTGAATAAGGAGCACACCATTGACTTTTTTATTCGTCCAATGGCACTCTTCGTCATCGAGTTCACCGAGATAGAAGAAATCACTGGTGACTCTGTTAAAGAGGCGCTCCGGAATAGGATGAGGCCTCAGATGGCCGTGCTTCTTCGCGCTGGGGGGCGTCGAGACAGCACATTGGGCACATCCGGCGGCTACTTTCATGCAATGAGTGTAGAGCCTCGATCCAAACAACCTATGCTTAATCATCGACCACAGTCGACGGCCATGTGCGTGGGGGGACTCCCATTTGTGCCACCAGTTTAACACTCGGGGGGCTAGGGCGTCTGGCACACACAATTTACCCTCCATCCACAGCTTCCCCCCATCCAACGAGTACTCAGCAAAAATCCCATCCCTGTGAGCATCTTTGGATTGGAGATTTCCAAAGACCTCTTTAAACATGGGATCCTGCAGATAATCGGACGTCCAGTCTCGGATGATCAGGGAATCTTTAGGCAGGGGTGGAGTTTTGGCCGGATCTCGACGCTTAATGCCCTGGATCAACCGAAATCGACTTACTCGTCGGGTGTAGTCAAACCGTTTCACACTCCCTGAGGAGGGATCGGTGACTTTTTCCACGACTTTCAGTGTTTTGGTGCAGATCTCATGAGCATGCGCCGGATCTGAGATGGCCGTGATGTCGTGACACGGCAATGCGTGCTGTTTAACAGCGCACTGCATGCATGCACGTCGAATGAGTTTCTTTTCTTCCTGATCCCATTCGATGATGACATGGCGATCCTGCTCCGTACCATGGATGTTGGTACTTTGCAGCCCCTCTGAGGCGGAGTAAGCCCATCGGCTCAGAGTATCCGCTACCGTGTTGTGTTTTCCAGGCAAATACGACACATGGAGGTCAAACAGAGAGAGAAATTCGTGCCATCTGGCCCGTCGACCAGCTGGGCTCGCGACAGTATCAATGTGTTCAGTGGCCCAATACTCCAGAGATCGATGATCCGTCAGGACCTCAACTCGATTGGTGCCAACCCACGATTGGTACTTTTTTAAAGCACAGATGTTGGCATATGTTTCTTGCTCACGCGGCGACCATTGCATTTGGCGTGGGGCTAGCTTCCGAGACCAAAATGCAAGAGGGTAATGATCGCCGGTGGCTTCATCAACCTGTTCAAGGACAGCTCCGATCGCGTACCTAGAAGCGTCGCTTCTAATGTAGAAGGGTCCGTCAAATTGGGGCACATGCAACGTGGCGACTTCACAGAGGGCCGCCTTCAAGTGATGGAAGGCCTCCTCGCACTCGTCAGTCCACTTGACACGAACCTTTGAACCTGCCTTGCCCGCATCTCTCCCTACCTTCAATAATTCAGTGAGGGGGGCAGCAAATTTGGCATAATTCGGCACAAAAGTGTGGTAAAAATTGCAACAACCCAGGAATCCTCTCAACTCCGTGATCGTCTCAGGGCGCTTCCACTTCTGAATAGCGACGAGCTTCCCTGGACTGGGTCGTCGGGTGCCATTCTCTAGGAGAGAACCACAAAATTCGACTGATTTTAAAAAAAATTTTCCCTTCTTTGGCCCACAAATCAGCTGATTAGCGTCAAGAATGTCCAAAACTTGGTTCAGCTGCTTCTCATGTAGGGCCACCAGCTCGGCTTCGGTCAGTCCCTCCCCCTCCGTCGCGATGATTATGTCATCTATGTACACACTCACGAAGGCACGAAGCTCAGGATGGGCTGTAAAAAGCACATCCTCCATCATTCTTTGAAAAAATGAGGGGGCATTCTTCAGGCCCATGAGCATGACGGTCCACTGGACTGGGCCACATGGCGTGCACATACAGGTGAGAGGTCGGCTGTCCTTCCTCAACGGCATTTGGTGAAAGCCGTGACGGAGATCCAGCACAGAAAACAAACGACCTCTTGCCCTCTTGGCGATTTCCTCCTCAATGAGGGGCAGGGGGTGTGAATCCGCCTTGGTTTCGGCGTTGAGATTGCGAAAATCAACAACCATTCGCCAACCATCAATGGTGTTCTGGTCTGCAGGCGGTGGCTTCGGGACTGTGAAGGGTGCACAGCACCATTCGCTGGTCATACAACCCTCAAGCCAACCAAATTCCCTGAGATTTCTCTCGGTGATTTTTCTGAGGATCTCATGTTTATGTCCATGGTTCTCATAAGGGCGCTGTTTCTTCGCCTTGTACCCTTCACGAAGCTCGATGAAGGCTTCACCGAACTGCCCACGGACAGGGGGGTCTTTGACCAACTTTCCTGAAAGGGTTGTGTCTTTCCGTTCCTCAAAAATCTTTTCTCTTGACTTGGAACACAACTCAGTGTCCACCTGATCACCAGCAATTACTGTCGAAAATACTTTGGCAACTTCTTCGGCCTTGGCAGGAAGAATCTTCTTACGGATGTCCCTAAACAGGTCCGTATCAACTGCCTCTTGAAGATAGGTGGGTCGTGTGTCGAAATCCCAGAGATTCTCTTCGTGATCCAGCTCCTCGAAAGGATCCATGAAAGCTTCCATAGGGGGTTTTTCATAAAAAACTCTGAATTTGCGGCGCAATTTCGAATTTTTCTTCGCCCGTGCACTGAAGATTCTTTTCGATGTCGATCGTATTGGGGAAGAGGGAGACGAGGCGGATCCATTGGACGTTGGATCACCTTGGGTATCTGACGGACAAAAATCAGAAAAAATAGATTCATCATCAGTACCACGCTCAACCTCAGATTCAGACCCAACACAAGAATCAGTACCAGAATCAGCAGAATTAGAGTCAGAAAGCTTTCCATCCACCAGGAATGCAAGCGAACTCCAGGACCGCTGTGGCAGGGGACCTGTGTCGTCCCTGGCATACAGCTTAATCTTTCGGGAAGTTCGATGTGATCTACACAAATGTCCGGTAATTCCTGAAACCAAGGCTTGTCGTCCCACAAGGGCACAACCAAAATTGCCTGGGTTTTATCTTGCTTGATTTTGTGGATGACCTGCTGGATTAAGTGAAACGGAGGATTAATCCACAACTTCTTGTCCAAGTTATGGGTCCAAGCGTCGCTAAAGTGCTTGTCAAAGCGCTTGTTCATACGGTTAGCAAAGGCATCATACTGTGGCCAAAAGGAATGGTGTTCATGAAAGTATTCACAAATTGCATCGCGCCATTTGTCGACAACTCTGTAGGATGAAGAGTGCCAGCGCGAAGGGCGTCGTGGCTGGGAGTCCCTACGAAGACATTCTAACTCTTGGGAGTAATCGGCACTTCAATTCACCTCTGCAATGGTGACATCTTCACCAAATTTTGGTGTCACCTTTTGCTTCAAAAATTCTTCTGCACTTTTAAACCCTGCGTGCAAAAAACGAAATTCAGGACGCTCCAAGGGACCTGACTCCAGCAAAAAACAACGACGATGACCTACGGGCGCTACCCTGTTCTTGCGAAGCCAAGGATGGCCCAAATAAAGGTCATACTTTATGTCGGCACGATAGAAGTAGTCATCCTTAAGGACAACTTCTTCCACATTTTGCTCTTCCCAAAGGTCTTGAGCGACCAAATGAGTTGATATATAACAACCGCGTTGCCCACCTGCGAGAGAATGTCCAGAAACTCCCTCGAGGGTAACAGGATGAGGCGACTCAAATACGCAGTCGTCGGGTAAGAATGAATTGGATTGGAGATTTACCTCTGATCCATTGTCACACAAACAAGTGGCGAGTGGAAATTTCCCTTGCAATCAGAGACCCACAGCTTTGTGACAAACTGACGGGCCCTGTGCTTGGACTGTACACCAACCTCGTCCACTACAACAGAAGGATCCGCTGCCGGATCCAGGGGAGAGGAGACAAGCGACCCTACATCAAGTAATGGTCGATCAGGAATCTGGGGATCATGCCTGAAATCGCCTGGGGAGGGGCGATTTTCGTGGCTCCCCTAGGCGTTCTGACCTCCAGCGGCTGCATTAACATTGTGAACACAGCCTGATTCGTCGATCCACTCATCTTGGAACGGATCATCTGCTGGATTCAGGGCATTTTCGACATAATCTCGATCCGCATCGGACACCTGATCTGCACCTGAAACCTGATCCACACGATGATTGCCCTTTCCGCGTCCACGGCCACGGCCGCCGGATGATGGGCCACCACCGTCGCCACGCCCTCTGCCCTTACCAGAGAATGGGGTTCCTGAAGGATTTCCCTTACCCTTACCCTGTGATCCTGGAGCATTTCCTTTGTTTGTACCGGATTGAGGGGTTTGGCCTGGATTTCGATTTCCGCCTCCGGCGTTGACATTAGGACTTGTCTGGCCGTTCGGCTGCCCACCGGAGCCGGATGGAGTCTGATTTCCTTTGCCTTGGGACCCGCCAGGACCTCCAGTATTTTTGTTTCCACCGGAGGGGGTCGGATTACCCTTTCCCCCCTTTGCACCATGCACCTGTCTGTCATTCCTGTCTGAATTCTGCGAATTACTGACATTTTCACCAATCACCTTGTGATCGTAAGCAGACCATCGGTGATTACCAGTAGAATGCGTCTTAGCTCGGTTCGTAGAACCTAAAAGAAGGCAGATGCTACAATGATCCTGAACATTCCGGGTGTCATTCACCTTTTTGTTGCCCTTTTGGGCCCCATTTTGGGTGCTTTGCTGGGTATTCTTGTTTCCCCCAAGACCCTCATGGAAATTTTGATTGGCGGCGTCAGCGAGCCGCTCAACCTCTTCCCACAGTTCCTGCGGGGTGAACGAAAACACCCAGTTCCTGGCCTTCAGGCGATGGCCGTGGAAACTTACTCCCCTATTGAGGACTTGGACAAACAAGTCCCGATCCTCGTGTTCATTAAACTTGATTTTCCACGTGTTTTCAGTGAATTTCACCTTGGTAAACGACGTGGGGGAACACTTTTGAAGTGATTCCCTGACGGAGAACCTTTTGGCCGAGGCATCGAAGCCATCGACCTCTGCCCACCAGGTCTTGACCTTTTCTTCGGATTGTTTATTCCGAAGGGTGGCGGCAGTTTCGGAGGGGATCTTGTCAAAAATCAAATTTTTCAGCTCGGCACTAGAAAATTTTTCGCCTGAATGTTCAGATTCTTCCACGAGATTCCAGAAGCGCTGTCTCTTGTCTTGCACTTCGTGCAAGATCAATCGCGAGAACGAAGGAAAATTCTTCAACATCTGGTGGTAATGGTCCTCTGGCAGCCGGGATCCACGTACCTCCAACTGTTCCCACACCTCATCAAAGGTAAGGGGGGAACTTGAATCCTCACGATCACTCCAGGTCCTGAGCCAAGTGTTGGCCGGCGCTCGGTCAAGGCAGTCCAAGAGCGCCATCAGGAACTGATCATCCTGGAGTTTTTGAGTCTTAACCCACAGTTTAAATTCCCGTTGGAACTGAGGCCAACGTCTGGGGTTCCCATTATACTTCGGCTGCTTGGCAACCTGACGAAGTCGCAATGAAGTAGGATTTAGGAGTGAATCCAGCCCAACACCGGCCGTAATGGCGGACACCTTGGCGGCATCATTAGCCACACCAGCTCCGGCGAGGGTCTGGGCGAGCAACATCTGGGCTATTGCATTGGAATCAACAGCAGGAAGGGTAGTACGGGAGGCAGTTCGTTTGGCATTCTGAGCCTCAGTCCTAGCCTTCGCCGACCTACTCTGAGATCGAGAGATTGTAACCCTTTCCTTTAGCTTAGTCCTGCTGATCCTTGCGTCGGTGGTCTTAGAGTCCACCGAAGGAGCAATCGAAAAAATTTCTGTCGCCTCCTCCGACGGTTCTGTTGTTTGTTCCACCGATGATGCGCCCTCAGATCGCATGTGTGTCTTGAAAAGATCTTTAATTCCCAGCGTCTGAATGATGAGTTGCATTTGATCTTTGAGCAATTGGAGCTCAGTATCTCGCTGTAATCTGCAAGAGCAGTCGGCAGGACAGTACATACCGTGTCCTGAAGGGCCTGAGCAGGCTGTCGGACCGCTAATCTCAGTGGTTCGCAGCCAGGAGTCCACTTGGGGAGCTCCTTCAGTCCTAATTTCCAGGCTTGCCTGCCTAGCTGCCTCTAAAATTCCTTCCTCAACCGCGGCGGCTAGATCGTCGCGGATGGAAACAGAGGGATGAGGGGCGGAGGGCCCGGCAACAGGTGCCTTGGTCTTCTCCTTCGGGAAGGGACTTGCCTCCCAGATCTGCAAAAAAATGGCAAAAGATTCATCTTCTTGAGAACACCACCACATCCTGGTATTAATTTCTTCTTGAAGGAGGAAAAAATATTCGAATAAAAAATCAGAGGCGATTCTTTCTTGACCTATCAGCTTAGACGTGGCTAATAGACAAAGGGCCTCAAGCGCCTCAAGGTTACGCGTCACTTCTGAAGACAAATGGTTGTCCCATTGTGCCCAAGAGGCTGGTCGATTATAGGTAGGTACCTCACCTGGACCACCCATCTCAATGTCGTCAATGTCGGCATCGATGGTCTCAAAATGTGGACATTGGTAAGGAGTGTTAGTACCTGCCAGGTCCGTAAGCTCCACCGGAGCGTTGCCATTAGCGTAGGCTGGGAGATTCCAGCTGCTTGATGGCCAACTTCGACTGGGATCTTGATTGTAATCTGGGCCTCCACAGCTGCTGATTTGTGCCCTTCTTGGGCAATTTGGGCTTGCGCAAGGCATTCCTCTCAAGGCCTCGTTCGCACAGCACCACGGCAGCGTAATCGTTACGTCTCCGGAGGTGGCGGAGTCTACGGGGCCGTACTGGGGAGCTAGCTGTGGTTGGGACACCAAAGGAACAACATTCAGGTAGCCTCTGCTACCATGAAAGTGCTGCCCTGGGTCCTTGAGGGTGCCGGAGGGCTCGGGGCCGGCAAGACCCGTGGGGCAGGCACGCGAGGAGTCTCCCTGGATGTTGTTATTGGGGGTAGAACCGGATACTCGGACACCAACAGAGGCGAGAGCAGCAACAACTGAAGCAAGGTCCATGCTGATTGTGGTCCGGCAGAAAATCCCAGTCTATGAAGAAAATTGATGCGAATTATTCTAAATACATCTGAGTGTCCAAAACTGTCTGAAAAGATTTAAATAATCCAATTATGTAAAAATGTTTGGCCGATCTGGCCCGCGAGCGCGCGTCAGCGGCAAATGGCGATTCCAGCTAAAATAGCGGAACGCGGCGGATTTACGGGAAATGGACCGCGGAATCAAATCCGGCATATCAGAAATATATAGGAAATATCCTGAGACTGAGCTGCGAGGCGGCGATTCCGCCGAAGCAAAGAAAATGACCAAAATGTAGCCAATCTGGGCAGAATGTCTGAAAATCTGAGCAGATGGGGCTAGCCGCACTTACAGAGCCGGGTCCCGGGGGGTCGTGGTGGCGCCTGGGGGAGCGGGAGCGGCGCGAGTGGGTGGTTGAGGCGCGGTGGCGGTGTGGGGATGGTGGGCGCCGGGGGCGAGTGTGCAGTGCGGGGCGGGAGCTGGAGCGCCGCCGTTTGCGGGACCGGGCCTCCTCGCTCGAGTTGGGCCAGTCAGGAGGTGTCGGCGGGTCCTGGGGAGCCTCGCGTGGTGCCGCCTGGTACTGGGGGGGGGGGGGGGGTCCCCCGTCGTCCATGGATCCGCCAAGTAGGGGTGCGGTGGCGGCAGCGGCTGGTTGTACGGGTCGAGTGACTGTCCCTGGTGGGGTTCGGCCCGGGGGGCCCCTTTGGCGTGGGCGTGGTGGCCGGGGGGATACGGTGCCTGGTACGGGGGGGGTGGCCCCTGGTGGTAGGTGGGGTATGGGGGTGGAGCGCCCAGTGGCTGCCATCCCATACGCTGGTGCTGCTCGTGCACGGGGGGTTGTGGCCCGGTGGGGTAGGGTGGTTGGAGGTGGTAGTGGTGGGGGTGGTGTTTGTGGTGGTGGTGGTGGGGCCGCTGGTGGTGGTGGCATTCGTAGGGGTGGGGTTGGTGTTGCGGGTATGGCCCTAGGACCCCTTGTGGGTATTATGGTCCCCCTTGTGGGGCCGGGGGGTCGGGCATGGTGCGCAGCCCCTGGGGCTGTACTATTAAGTGGGCAGGGGGGGCGGGTCGGCAGCCGGGCTTGACAGTGATGGTGGTCGAGGGGTCCCACGTCCCTGCGTCGGTTTGGCCGGCGGCGGTGGTGGTTTGTGGGGGATGAATGACGGGGCGCTTGGAGATGGGGATGTTGACGAGGGTTCGGACGGCGTCGTGTTGGGTGGCCGCCTCTGCCGTGGCGGCGGCCGCTGGTGGGAGGGGGGCGTGGGTTGTGGTGGGTGGGGGGTCCTGGCTTGGGTTAGGGTTTGGGGTGGGGCGGTG
This sequence comes from Eutreptiella sp. 'Long Island Sound 2002', assembly GCA_964036045.1. Taxonomy (NCBI): domain Eukaryota; phylum Euglenozoa; class Euglenophyceae; order Eutreptiales; family Eutreptiaceae; genus Eutreptiella; species Eutreptiella sp. 'Long Island Sound 2002'. The sequence goes on along the minus strand of OZ038385.1, from coordinate 60,727,679 downwards.
TCGCTTGGGTTTGTGTCGTTGCGTTTGTGGTGTTTTGTGTGCTCGCTTGGGCGCCGGCTTGCGTTTGGGGTTGGGTTTGGGGTTGGGGTCCGGTTCCAGGTTGAGGAGGACCTCTGTCTGGAGGTGTGAGGGCGCCGATGCCGGGTCGGTGGTCTTCCCGGTGCGTTGCCGGGGTGCCTGAGTCGCCTGTGTGGGGGTCGGGGGGTCGGTGCGTGCGGCCGCGGCTTTGGCTTTTGCCGTGGCCTTGTGAATGAGGGCGGCGGGGAGGTTTGAGGTTTGTGGTTTGAGGTTTGATTTTGCGGGTACTAGACGCCTTTCGTCCCCGGGGGGCCACCTGGTCGGGCCAGGTGATATCCTCCCCACCGGGTCCTAGTGGGGGGCCCTCCAAGACGCACCTCCTGCCTGGTGGCGGAGTCCCCCGGGTTCACAGGGCTCGGAGCCCCGTCCTTCCCCGGCTTCCTCGTTTCGCCACTCCCCGGTCAGTGCATCAATTTGCAGCCGTGGCTGCGGGCGCTTACCGAACGCGTCACCCCCCTAATGCGTGGTCGCCCGGAGCGCCGGCGCCGCCGGGCCCGTGCTACTGTCTTGTCGCCAGTGGGACCCCCTTGGGCTGGCGCGGAGGCTGCCTAGCCTAGGGGTTGGGGCGTGGCGCTGTGCGCCACTACTGCCTTGGCGGGTGCAGTGCCCCGTCCGTGTGTGCGCGGCGCTTCCGGCTGGTTCGGGGGGTTCGGGCCGGTACCTGGTGTTGTGTCTCTCTCGTTTCCCCCTTCCCGCCCCGCGTGTTCCGTGCTGCGTGTGGCGGGCCGTCCCGTCAGGGTGTCCCTTACCCTCGCTCGCTGGTACACCATTCCACGCGGTCTGTGCGTTCCGCGCGCTCGGTCCGGTTGCCCTTCCCGTAGTCCCCGCGTGCCCGCTACGTGTGTGTGCGTTCGCGCCCCCGCGGCGTCCGCTCCCCCCCCTCCTGGGTGGTGTGGCGTGCGCACCTCGCGCGGTCCCGGCACTGGGCGCTGGTAGGGCCGTTCCACGTGGTCCGTGCCCCCCCGCGTGTCCTGCCCCGGTCCCTTGCTCCGTCTGGCGTGCTTGGGGGGGGGCGGTTCGGTCGCGGCTCCCCCCTACTTGGCTTGGGGTTGCGGGGTTGGCGGTAGGGCGCCCCCCGGGGGGGGTGCCTTCTACTGTTGCGAGGGGCGTCTGGGGTCAGGTGCTCCCCCTCCCCCGACTGCCCGTCCACTGGGCGGGCTGTTGGGGTCCGCTATCCACGTGTTGTGGGCGCGGGCGTGCGGCTGTGGGGGCCCTTCTCTGTCCCCTCGGCCTGCACGCCCTGTTGGGGCTGCGCGCCGCGGGGCGGGTCCGTGGCGTTCGTGTGCCGGGGGGCGGGCTGGGGGGGGGGGCGTGCGCCGGACCCCCCGTTTGTGCGGCCAGGGGGGGGCCTGTGGGGCGGGGGGTCGCTCTGCCTCGTTCCGTCCCTCGGCCTTCCCTGGGCAGGCAACAATGCGGGTGTCACTGGCGTCGTTCTGTCCATACGGGGCGTGGCCCCCCATACCACTCCGGTTCGTGCTCGCCCGCCTTCTCTGGGCGCGATCTGTACGGCCTCCTGGCGCGTTGGCGCGGGCTTGCTTGTTCTCCGCGGCCTCTGTGGGAGCCGGCGGCTGGGGCGGGGGGGCGGGTCGCGCTCCGGCTCCTCTCTCGGGCGGGGGGGGGGACCAACCCCCCCTGCCCCGCGGGGTTCGGGGCCGGGGCCCCCGCGGCTTGCGGGCCGGTGGGGGGGGTGGGGAGGGGGGTCGCGCCGCGGCCGACCTGCCCCCCTTCTGGGTGGCGGCCTGCGGTACTCCATCCTGGCCCCCCTCGCGTCCTCGGCGCACGCCCCTCCGGCGTGCGCGTGCGGTCGGGGTCGCGATGCCGCCCCGGGCTGGGGGGGGTGAGGGGCGGCCCGTGGACCGCTCCCCCGGGGGCCCCTGCAGACCTGATCCCCCCCTCTGCCCTCCCTGAGTGGGCTGTGGTCACGGGAGGGTCATGTGGGACGCGGCCCCCATACTGTTCTGGTGCGCGCGTTGCTTCAGCACGCTGGTGTGGGCTCGCCCTGCGGCCGCGACCCCCGCGGGAGCAGGTCAAGCGGCATTCCCCCCCCCCCCCCGCGTCGCGGTCCTCTCTGGGGGCGGGGGGCGTCCCCTCGGCTCCGGATGTGCGGAGGGCCGCTCCTGTGGCTCCCAAGCTGGGGCGGGTAGCGGGGGGGGGGGGTGGGGGGGCCGCCACCCCGGCCCGCCGCCCCGTTGGGCGTCGGCCTGCCTTCCGTTGTCCCCGGCGTGCCCCCCCGGGGTATACTCGCGCCGTGGGGGTTGCCGGGCAGCCGCGGGCGTTGGGCGCGGTCCGGTCGGCCGCCGACGGGTCAGTGCGGCGGGGGGGGGGGGGGGGCAGGGGGTGGGAACCCCTCCGCCCTGGTTCGCGCCCCCGTCTTCCCCGGGCCGGCCCCTGATAAGGCCGCTCCGTTTGCGCCGTCCTGGGCGCCGCTGGTCCGCCGTCGGCCGGCAGCAGGCAGGGCGTGTGGGCGCCTGCCTCGGCCGTGGTGCCCCCGCACCCCGGGTGCAGCGGCCTCTTCGGGGCGGGTGCGGGGCCGCTGTTTCTTCGGTCTGCCTCCGTCCGCTCTTGGGCCTGAGTGGGAGGGGGGGGGGGGAGTGGGGGCGGGCCTCTGGTCCCCTGGCGCTGCCTCCTGACGGCCGGGGGGGGGGAGGCATGGCGGTCCCGGCCCCGGGGGTCAGCCATCGGCTCGGGGTTCGCACCCTTCCCCCGCCCCCCTCTGGCTAGAGCCGGACCCTCGTGCAGGCCCTCGCTGGGGCCCCTCATCCCCCCGGCCGTCGTCACGCGGCGCTGGCCGGCCGGGGTCGGCCGTGAGGGTTAGTGGTCAGCGGTTAGCGGGCTGCAGGGCAGCAGGTTCCCCCCCGCGCTCCTTGTCTCCGCCCTTCCCCCCGTGGGAGGTTGCGCGCGCTCCTGCGTCACGCCGTACCGTGGGGGGGGCGTGGTTCGGGGGGCCCAGCTCCCCCCCCCACTTTCTCGCGTCCGCCGTCTGGGCCGTCACCTGCGCCGCCGCTTGTGTGGGGGCTGGGGCTGTGGCGGCGGCGGGTTGCGCCGGCGGTAGCGCCAGTGGGCGAGGGCGCTGCGCAAGGCCCGGGGGAGCCAGTTGTTGGCGTCCGCATCCGTGATGCGGAGCACCGCTCCCCCTTCAAGGAAGGCCGGCCACGTCGGCTCCCTGTGGGGCCACGCCGCCCGGATCACTGACCTGAGGACCCTCTCATGGTCCTCCGGGGCTGCCCACCCCCCCGGGGGTACCTCTCGGTTTCCTCCGTCTCTCCGGAGGAGCACGGCATCAAAGGGCCGGTTCCTCAACCCCCTGGTGGTCCCCTGGTTGGCCAGGCACAACCACCCGTACACCTCCCCCACCAGGGGGAGGGCCTCCTCCCCCAGCGGGTCCGGGACCGCGCTCCAGTCCCGGTCCCAGGGCCGGGCCCCCTCTGCCCCTCGCGCCGGCTCCCCCCGCTGCCCCTGTGCCTGCGGCGCCGATGCCGCACCCCGCCCCCCCTCTGCCGAGGCCATCCGCGCCGGCTCTGCTCTCGGCGCGGGGGGGGCTGGCTGGTGCCAGGGTCGTGGGGATTGGGGGGGGACGAGCTCGCCGGCGTCAGGGTCAATGTTGTAGAGGCGGTGGTGGTGGTGGTGGTGGGGGTGGGTGTGGTGCTCCGGCATCTGCTGGATGCCGGAGGGGATGCACCTCACCGGCTGCATGTTCGGCTGCGGGGGCGCCCCGCTCCCCGCCCCCCCCCCTTCGGCCTGCCCTCCCCCCCGGGCTCCCATGCCCCGTCCCGCCTGTCCCTTGGGGCCCGCGGCGCCCTTGCCCTTGCCCTTGGGCCCTTTTCCGGCCCCCTGCCCGTGCCGCGGGTCCCGCCCCCCGTCCCCCACGCCCTGGCGCGCCCGCTCGCCCACCGCCCCTCGCCCCGCTCCCTGCACCTGGGCTCCCTGCCCGCGCCCCTGCGCGCCCTTCCCGTGCCCTGGTCCCTTCCCGGCCCCCTGCCCTGAGTCGCGCCGTCCGCTGCCTGCGCTCTGACCCCCCCGCTGCTGCGCCCTTGCTCCCTGCCGCGCGTGCCCTGGCCTGCTCCTTGCGCGCGCCCCTGGGCACTTCCCCTGTCGCCTCCTGCCCCCCGCTCCGCGCTCCCGTGGCTGGCACGCAGCTCTGCCTGCGCGCCCTCCCCTTCTTCCTGGATCACGCGCCGGGCGTCCCGCTGTCTTTGCAGCTGCGGCAGCGTGACGCCCAGCGGCGAGCGCTCGGGCGCCGGGGTGTGGACGTGCCGCGCCCGCCCCTGGGGGAAGGGCTTGGGGGGGAACTGCCTTGGGGGGGCTGGTGTGGGTGTGGGTGGGGTTGGCGTGGGCGCGGTACTTCGCGCTCTCCCTGCCCACTGTTGCTGCTGCGGCTGCCGCCGGCGAGGCGCCTGTGGCCCGTGCGGGGTCCGTCCCCCGCTTTCGCGGCGTGCTGGGGGTCGCGGCGTGGCCGGCCGAGGCGGTGGCGCGGCCCGCCGGGGCCGCGGTCGCAACCCCTCGCGCGCCCTCCTCGCTCTCCTCTGCGGCTGCGGCAGCCCTCGGCGATGCGCCTGGTTCCTGCGCCGGGGCTACCCCCGTGTCGGCGGCGTGCCGGGGGCCGCGGTCGGGGCCGCGGCGTGGCTCACTGGGGCTGCGGTCTCCGCTTCCTGCGCGTCTGGGGCCCCCTCCCGGGGCGGGGCGGCAGGGCTTGCTGCTTGGGCGGCGGGGGCGGTCACCTCGGCTGGCTCAGGCTCCTGGGCCGGCGGCGGCGGCCCGACCAGCACCGCCGCCTCCGCCAGCCTCCGCTCCTCGCGCTCCGCGAGGGTCTCCCCCGTCCACTCCGGGGAGGCGGGGGAGCGGGAGCGGGACCGGCGGTGGTGGCGGTCGTCCCGCTGGGGGGAGCCATCGGGGTCTGCCATCACTGTTATCCTGGTAGGCATGCGTGGTGGTAGGCGCGCCCTTCCCACTACCTCCTGGTACATCAGTGCCGTGCCGTGGGCAGTGCCGTGCGGTGCTCTGCGGGGGGGAGGGGGGGAGGGGGTGGGGGGCCGGCTGTGGCGTCAGCCCCGCAAGGCCGGGGGCCGGCGGCCATCCATCGGCATCGGGAGGGGAGGCGGGGGAGCCACGCGGCCCACGCGTCGCGCCACAGCTTCCAGTCTGGGGCGGGGCCCAGGGCCCCGGGCCCCCGGGGGTCGTCGGGTGGTGTCGGCGGGAGCCGCACTAGGTGGACCCCCGTAACGGCGGTGACCTCCTGTGTTCGCAGGAAGGTGTGTACTCCGTCCCGTGCCGCTGGCGCCGGGAGGGGGGGGCGGGGTACGGGTGCTGCCCCGTAGAGCTGGGTGGGGGTGATCCCCAGGACCCGCTCCGGGTCCCCGCGGGTCGCGACGACGAGGAGGAGCAGGGGGGTGCCAGGGCACTCTTGCCAGAGGACCTGCCCCCTGTGGTGGGCACCCCTGGTTCTGGAGAGGGGGGGGGACAGGTCTGGGTTAGCCCAGCCGCGGGGTGCGTGTGTCGCCGGCGGGAGGGCGGGGCACCAAGTGGGCTCCCTGGGCAACGCCTCGCATACGATGGCGTACGGGGGGGTAGGCCTGGTGCCGTCGTACACCGGGTTGGTCGGCCGAGGGCGGGCGGACGCCTCGTCCGCGCCTTCCACGAACACCGTGATCTCGCCCACCTCCAGGTCCTCGTCCCCTGGGTGTAGAAGGTGGAGCGCCGCATCCAGCTCGGACATTCCCCCCGGGTACGTGGCCGGCGCCTGATTCAGGTACGGGGCCGCGTCCCCGGGGTACCGCGTCCTGAGGGCGTGCAGCAGGGCTGGGGCGCTGCTGCGGAGGGACATGGCGGACCCCGCTCCTGTCAGCTGCACGGTATCTGCCATGGACAGGGGCCGGCCCGACCGGTTAGACTCGCGCCACTCCATCCAGTGCCCGTAGAGGGCCGCCTCCGGGCTGATGAGCCCCGGCTGGACGGCGTTCACGATCCGGTGCATCGCCGGAAGCAGCGTAGGGGCCCCCGCTCCGTTCAGGGCGCGGACTGCCGGGAGGGCGGTCTCGTTGAGGAAAGCCCTCGCACTGCCCGTCAGGTCACGCCGTGCGTCAGCGTGCGCCTCGTGCGCCTCCGCCACTGCGTCCGTCACCAGGCCCCGGACGGCCGCCTCCTGCGCTTTGTGGCGGGCCCTGGTGTGTCCTGGCCCATCCCCCCGTCGGCGGGGCATGGTACTGCGGGCTCTGCAAAGGGCGGCGGCGGGTGGGGGTCAGGGCGCGAACACGTGCGACAGGTGCGCAACGGATGTGGGGTCCCGCAGGTGCACGTGGATCCACAGAAGGGCAGCGCCCGTGGGGCCCGCGCGTTCGTGTGAGGGGGTGTGTGCCCCCTCGATGCGCCTGTGCAGGCCTGCGGGAGGTTCGGGCCAGGGGCACGCGGCCACCTGGGCGCACCGCGCGCACCTGTTGGCGCCTGTCGACGCTGCGCAGGACACCGTGTCACATTCCCCGCAGAGCCGGCAGGCGTGTGGGAGATGGGAGGGCGGCGACCAAGGGTCGAGATGGCGGAGCCAGGGGTCGTCCCACCCCTGTCGGAGGGGGTCCCGGATCTGCAGCAGGCGGGCGCGGACGCGGCGCCGGTAGTCCCTGCCAAGCGTCTTCCGCTGGACCTCCCGCCACGTGTCGTCGGGGAGAATCCCGTGGTGGTGGAAGGCAGCGATGAGGTCGTCCCACGCCGGGCGGGGGTGCCCATGGGGGGGGGTTGCCATGTACACGTGGCGCCCGGTGAGGTGGGGGGTCAGCGCATCCCAGCGGCACCCGTTCGCGGTGTCGCGGTGGAGGAGGGCCAGCAGGGTGCTGTCCGCGACTGCCTCCCATCCCACTCGCAGCCCTTCGCAGCCGTCCAGCTCCTGGCGCAGCGCGGCTGCAATGTCGGTGGGGAGCATGAGGAGCAAGGGCCCCTGGGTGTCGCCCAGCCGGGACAGGGCGTCGTCGTATACCGGCCCCCCAGCTTTGAAGTGCGCCACGGCGAGCTGGGCGGCCCCGTCCTCTGGGGGGTGCCAGCGGACGGTGGCCGCGGTGTGTCCCCATGTGCGTATCTCCGTAGCCCGGAGTACGTTGGCGGCGTGAAGGACGATGCGGGGGGGGACGGGTGTCCTGACGAGTGAGGACACGTCCCCAGTCCATCCCGTTTGCGGCCCGGGGTCGCTTGCAGCCATTCCCCCGTCGCCCCGTCCCACGGGTGGTCAGGTCCCGCCCCGCGGATCACGGTGGGTCTCAGCCAGGTGTCTGGCCCCGGTCCCTCGAGCAGGATGGCGGCGTATCGTTGCGCAGGGGTCTCCGGGGCGCGCGTGGCGGCGCACCACCGGCTCCACCCGCGCGCCCATTCCTCACCCACGATGCGCGCCTCCCACGCGGTCATGGAGCCGCGCCCGATGATCCACGGTGGGAAGAGGGCGTCTTGTAGGTGCTTCGAGAACCCCCCCGGCAGGTCCTGGTACGGCCGGGGGCCCTCTTGGGGCGGGCACTCCAGAGTGCCATTCACGACACGGAGGGAGGCTACGAAGTCCTTGTCAGGGCGGGGGGGAGGGGGAGGGTGGTCACCCTCCGCCGCAGTGAGCCATCGGTGTGCCCGGGCCGCCGCGCTTTGGGGCTCGCGGAAGAGTTGCTCCAGCCGGTGGTTGCAAAGCTCCCATGCAAAGTCCCCCAGCCGGAGCATGTGGTGGAGGAAATCGTCCACAGAGGTCCCTCCCGGCGGGTCGTAGCGGGGTATGGCGCGGAGCTGCGCCTCCGCGTCCTCGGGCACCAGTCCGGAGCAGAAGACTTCCGTCCATGTGGCGCCTGCGGAGCAACACGAGGCCACCCACAGGGCTTTGTCCCCGGGTGGGAGGTGGCGGGCCGTCTCGTGTACCGCCTGGCGGTAGTGGGGCCAGAGGAGCTGTGAGTGGGCGCACCCCACGTGCATGTGCACCAGGCTCTCCTCCGGGCTGCCGCATAGGAGGCACGGTTGTGGGACGACGGCGACGCCGGAGAGCCGCTCCTTACGGACGCGGAGCCTGCGCTGCACCGGCGTGTGGCCGTCTCGGGCCCGCAGCGCCCGGCGGTTGGTGGCCGTCGCGGTGAGGTCCCGGGCGTGGACAAAGGCTGTGGCGTGGGCCGCGCCCAAAGGTGTGTGTCCCCGGTGCGTCAGCGCATGGTCCGTCTGCGCCCGCTGCGGGACCTCGCCGAGCACCCGCATCGTGGGGGGCCGTAGATCGCGATGGCCGTCACGGCTGGCGACAACGAGTTGGGCGTGGCCAGGGTCCGGGGGCGTGTTCTGCAGGACGTTGTCCTGGGACGCCGCCCAGTCCGCCTTGTGCAGTAGGCCGTCACTGTGGTGCGAGGTGGCTCGGACGTACCAGAACGGGTGCCCGGCGTGTTGCCCTCGCGCACACAGGCTGTCTCGGAGCCACCACAGGGGCATCTGGTTGACCACTTTCGCTGCGCCCGCGGGGACCCCCGTGGTCCGCTCGCGATCTGCGTGCCGCAGGAGGTGGAGGATAACTTCGGCGCCCACCGTGTGGACCCATGGTCGGTGGGCACCGTATTGCAGGGGGAGGGAGGCGGCCAACCCCTCCCCGTCGGTCACCGTGCCCGAGATGGCCACCGCCCACGTGCGGGTGAGGTCGGCGGCGAGAGCGACGCTGGTGGCGTGTTTGCAGGGTCCGCCCCCGGACGCGTCGGAAGTGGTGTGGCCCCAGGCCTCCGGGATCCAGTAGTACCCAGTGGGGCTGAGCCACCCCGCGTTGAGGTCGGCGGAGTGCCACCGGACGTCGGGGTGGCTGGGGGTTCAGTTGGTCCACGCTCAGCGCCCTGGTGTCGCCGGGGCTGATCGCCGGGTGGTCGTGCAGCCGGATCTCCGCTTAGGCGATCGTGCTTGCCCAGGACCGAAGTGCCGTCACATGTTCCTCCGCGCTGGTGCACCACCAGGTGCCCCGTGTCCTCCGGCTGGTCCTCTAGCGCGTGCACTGCCATGTCTGGGTCGTGCGGCACCCCCGTAGCTACCAGCAGGGCGGTGCCACGGGGAAGCCCACGGAGTTTGGGCTGGCCTGCCCCCACCTGCACTATTACCCACTCGGCCCGGAGCTGCGCTTGCCCCGTCGCTTGGGTGCATTGGTCGTCCGTGGTCACCAACCACAACGGCGCCGGCGCGTGGGGCCGGGGGCGCAGGGGATCGGGCCATGCCACGTCCGCGTTAGGCTCTTGGTGCTCGCTTTCCGCGAGTACGTCGCGGAGGACGTACATGAGGGCTGCCGGCGGGTGGTACGCCGCCCCCCGCGTGGGGGGGGATAGGCCGCCCAGGCGGCGGTAGCCCCCGACCTGGAGGTGCAGGCCGTCCGGGGTCACCCTTGGGCCGGTGTGGGCGTCCTGCTTAGCCCTCGTTGGGTGGACGAGTCTCACGCGGGGGTTGCGCGTGCCGGTGGTGTGGAACAGGTGGACCAAGGCGTCGCGCCACCCGGGGTGGTTGGTGGGCTCCTGCCCACGGCGGCAATAGTGGAGGTGTTCATCGGCGCATTGTTTGAGGCCATCCCGCACCGCCTGCCACGGGTCGTCGTTGTCGGGGAAGGGGTGGCGTGGCCCGTGGTGCCCATGCCACGGCGTTTTGTGCGGCACCGTCAGGCGGCACGTGTCGCGGTGCCGCAGCTTGGCGGTGCGCAGCGTGACGATGTTGCCCGGCGGGGACTGTAGTTGGACATGGGCCGCCCTGGGGCACGCGATGGGGTTGTACAGCCCCACTCCCAGGGCGGCCAGGGCCCGGGGTATGCGGTGGACCCAGCCGCCCCCCGCTAGAGTTGCGAACTCCTGGACGGGGTAGTGCACCTCAGGACATATTCCGTGCGCGCCGGCTATCTCCCAGAACATCTTGGTGACCTCGGCGCGCACGGAGGTTGAGCGGTGGTGGACGAGTGTACCCACGAGGGCCACCGCTGCCTGCTGGCACCGCGTTGGCACCCGTGTGAGCCCCAGGGTCCGGTCATCCTGCAGGCTGTCCCGCGAGGCGTCGAAGGTGTACCGCGCCCTGTCCTTCGCGACCTGGACCGTGATGTGGTCCAGGTGGCGCTCAGTGTCGGATTCGTCGGCGATGAAAGGGGCGACATACTGCGTCACCCCCCCGAGGATCGCCAGGATGACGTCCTGCACCACTTTCGGTTGCGCGAAGGTGTTGAGGCACCAGTGGTGCACCGCCGCCAGGCGTAGCCGGTGCTTGCGCTGCAGGGAGAACACCCCGTCTGGCTGCAGCTGGAGTCCCAGGTAGGGGACGGAGTCCGCCGCTGGTACCCAGTGAAGCGGTACCAAGAACCCCATGGCCAGGTTACGGCATACAACCGGTCTCCGGTCCACTAACCCCATGCACGTCGTGTTCCGTGCCGTGAAGCCCCGCATCGGCAACCGATGCACCGCCAGCGGAGATTTGTGTATCAGAATATCAGGAATCAACAGGGTTTTATTTTCATATTGTTTCCGTCAATTTTTATGCTTCCGTTCAGATACTCACTTCTTTGACTGCTGGCGGTTGGTTCGCGACTTTACCGTAACCGCCAGTTTAACTGTTTATAATGGAAATTTTAACGCTATCCGTCACGAAGGCTCCAAAGTCGCCAGGAACTGCATGGATGCTTCCGCAATTTTCATAATTAATACTCGCAACCTTAATCCGAATTTTTCAGGATGTCGAAATCGGATTTTCGACTTCGACATCCCCGCACTTGATTTGACCTCTTTCGAGTGGACCTACGTGCTTCCGTATGCACGAATCAACTTCCCTTTTATCCTGCCCTCCATTTGTCTTAAAGATATGGGCAAAACAAAGTTGATTCGTGAGGCCACTTGTGAAGGTCATATCTCGTGTTGCTTGCGAATATTGACGATAAGGAAACGTGGGATGTATTCACAATACTCCCGACGTAATTTAGGAAGCATTATATGCCTTGCGTCTCCACACGTGCGCGCTAGTGTAATGGATCATGGTCAAGAGGGTAGAGTTTGCGTTACAACTCATTGGCCATGATATTGCGTGCGTTAAGATAACTTTCGAGTGTAGCGCGCAAGTGTTGGTGTTGCATAGGAACTCTCCTTGAGTTCCTATGAGCGATTGACACAAAGATATGCCCTTGGAGGGGCATGACATATCGTGGTGGGAGCTACATTTTTGGGCAATATGTGGTATGTGCCATGTGTTGTGTTGTGTGCCCATTTGGCGGGTCCATTACTCCAAGCCAAGCCCGCCAATGGACCTCATATTGTGCAAGCCCCTTCTCCATACTCCCTACGGTCAATTGCAAGCCTAACCTTCGTGAAGGGAAGCTTGTGTGGTGATCCCGAAGCGATGCGTTGGGAGCAGGGTGTGTGTTTTACAATTTTCCATATTTTCATGTGCCCACTTGGGAAGTAGCGCTCGTAACCTTTCAAGGCGCCCCAAGTGGAGCACATATGTGGGATCGAAGGTCAATGGTGTCAAGTCATTGTGTTTAGAAGGATTAGTTGATTGCACGAACCAAGCCAAAGATATTATAATATAATTGTGCACCTTTCAATGCACTTTTGTGTGTCTTTGTGCCAATTCTGCCATTTTTGGCTCGTCATGATGTCAAGTGGCGAACGTATATCTCAACGTTGTGCTCAATTGACATCATGACCCAAGTATGTTATGAGGGTACATACTTCGGTCGCCAACATATCTTGGACCCGGCGAATACCTCCTCTTGAGCTTGGCATACCGTGGCCGCCATGTTGGCGATTTGGGACTATCCCAAATCATGGGCTCACTTGGCGACCCTGCCATTCCCAATACCGGAGGAGTTGGGCGACGCCCCAAAGATATGTTGGACATATATGACTTAATACCACTCCTATGGCACACTCCGGTCCGAGTTGGGCATGTCCCTCATTTGCCCTAACCATGAGTGTGCGCAATTTTGGCCATTTTGAGCATTTTTCCACTTTCGCTGCCCGCCGTGCCCCATGTTCTAACCCTCGTGCACGCCGGACGCATGGACCAATGGACCATATATGACATGGGTGTTATGGGTAATGGTCCCCATGGTCCACACACCACGTGGGCGAAGCGGAGCTGCCTTCGTCAAGGCGCTAGGCCAAATTGAGTATGGGCAATTTTGCCATTTTTGCATTTGTGGACCCAATTGGGATTGTCACCACGCTGAGTGGCATGGAGATTTTTGGTAGCCAAGGGCATGGGAGTCTCCGTTGGACTCCCGGTGGATCGCGTATGGAATGGCGGATCCGATCTCCAAGCCGGCGTGGAGATATACTATTGGGAGCACACTGAATTTTGGCTCATTTCAAGCAGCCAAAATGACCCAATTTTGGGACCCCAATTTCCCCCTTCCGTGTGGTCAATTGGCGGCCCCATTTCTCTAAGCCCATAGGGAGCCCGGACCCAAATCGAAGTTGTACACTCAGATATAGGTCCTAGGTCCTGCCTCCTACCCTGTGAGCCATTGGCCTTACCTTGGCCGGGCGAGCCACGCGTGGGAATGACGCCAATTTTGGTGATTTTGGCATCATGACCCCACTTGACTCATCCGTGTTGCCCTGATGCCGGGACCTCAGAGGGAACCAGGTTGGGTGAGGGCTCCAGGGAGTTCGTACTCGAAGGGCATAGGGTCAGTTGCCTCGTCCCTACCTCTGGCGGGTCCGGACGAGGGGTCAATTTTGGGAATTTTTGAGTTAGTTTCAGTTTGGGCTGAAACAGCCCATTTTCAGCTACCAACTCCTGGGTGATAATGGCGGGGCCATATCTCTGTCTCAGAGAGGAGTTGGGACCTGCCGTTGAGGGAGCATAGGGAGCCACTGTCGGTTGGCCTTGGAACCGCTTGGTTCCCAGGAACTCGCCTGTGGCTGGGCGAGACACCTCTCCCATTGGCAGGGTTTCAGGGTCCGGACTGAGCAGGGCATGGGTTGTGTTTGAGCCCCCGCCCCCATCAGCCACTGAGAGGGTCGGACCTGGGATTGGGATATGAGTTGGGACTGAGTGTCTATGGTCCTGTGATGCCCTTACCCCAGTCCAGTCTTAACCCCATGTGTACATATCCTGATGTGTTGCTGTACATACTTTCGTTCCCTCTTTGCAGAGTGGCAAGGATTCTGAAACGCTTTGTCACATGACAACGCATTGATGCCCTTGTGAGCGTAGTGCTTTGCCTGCCTGCTCACTTGCGTGTGTCCACCGCAGCGTCCCGTGGCCGGCCCCCCACGGGAACGCGTCAAAAGCGTTTCACCGCCGCGGGGTTACCCAGCCCTCGCGTGCCACTCGGGGCCACCAACCCCGAGCAGCGCGTCGCAGCAGCGCGGCGCAGCTCGCAGCTCGCAGCGCAGCGCAGCGTCTCGCAGCGCAGCGCAGCAGCTCGCAGCGCCACTCAGCGACAGCGCCGAGTTCGTCACGGTGCCAGCAGCGCCGTCCAGAGCTTCGCCTTGACCGCGCAGCAGCCGTGAAAGAGGTGCACAGACCAGGACTCCTGCATCAGCCCCATCGGCCGACCCGGAGTCCCAACGGCCGACCAGCAAGGCCGCGTCAACCACCTCCACAACCACCGGCTGACCAGCACCAGCCGCACTTCCAATCCAGTGCTGCAGCACCCTCCTCAACAACCACAACCAGTTCGTTGAGTTGAACGAGTGCACGTCAAGGACTTCAAGACCATCTACGCCCCCGGTGCCATGGTGAATTGGCAGGAAGCGGGCAGGACGTGGCCGCGGCCCCACCCCCATGCAGCACGCCTGCTGCGTGGGTTGGTTTGGGACCAGCACTACCGCCGCAGCAACCCCCAGTGCGAAGGCCGCATGCCCCGGAGCTTCGAGCTCCGCACGGACATCGCCCCCGACCGCCTGCAGGCCGTGGAGGACTGGCTGCGGGCGGAGGGGTACGAGTACCGCCACCAGCAGAGGCGCTGGAGGACGTGGACCCGGCCGGACAGGCCCGGGGAAGGGCTGCGCCCCGACGGGATTGAGGAGGACGAGGACCCCAACGCCTACCCGTCGGGCGCCTCGATCAACGTCTTCCTGTGGGACGTGATCGAGAAGAAGTTCCCGGAACCGGGGAGGGAGCGCAGGCTGCAGGGCAGCAGCAGCGCGTCTCCGGCGACGGAGAAACGGTCCGCCGGGGACAGGAAGCGGGACCGGAAGTGGCGGGAGTACCAGGAGTCCCTGGCCGCCGAAGCCGCCCAAGGCGCCAAGGGCGGAACCCCAGCCCCCAGTCCCCAACGGCCCAATGGTGGTCACCACCCCGGCTCCACCACCCTTGGCGACTACATCCAGGTCGCCAAGCAGACCCAGGGCAAGTCCCGTCCGCTGCTCCTGAGGGCCCGGCAGGCCCCAGCAGGCCCCAGCAGCGACGTGGAGTCGGCCCACCGCGGGAGGATGCCGGCCGACCAGGCCAGCTCCAGCAGCAGCGTCGCTCCCGAAAGGGACGTGGCGCGCGCATGTGAGCGCGCCTGTGGGGTGCCCTGCAACCGTCGGGTTGCCCGGCAACGGGCCCGGCAGTACAGCGCTGCCGTGGAGGGCGCCACCGGCATCGCCCAGGAGGAGGCTGCGCAGTGGGCGCATGGCATGGCCATCCACGCCCAGACCGTGGCGGCCATTGCGGCCGGACTCACGGCCGCAGCCGCCCATGGGGCAGCGACCGCCTGGGTCAACGGTGAGTTGGCGGCAGCCGACGAGGAAGCCCGCCTGACGCAGGAGGCCATTGCCTGCAAGGAGGCCGAGGTGAAGGCGCTGGAAGAGGCGCTTGCCCAAGGGAGGGCAAAGAAGGAGGCGGAGGAAAGGGCCCACGCCGAAGCGACGGCTAAGGCCCAGGAGGACGCCGCCAAGAAGGAAGCCATCGAGGCCGCGCGACGGAAGGTCGCTGAGGAGAAGGCCAAGACGGAGGCGGAGCTGGCGGCGTTGGAGGCGCAGAAGGCGCAGCTGCTGCGGGCCCGGGAAGCTGAGGCGGCTCGTGCTCGGGAAGAAGCCGAAGCGCGAGCTGCCGCAGCCACCGCCGCCGCAATGGAGGAGGCAGAGGCCAAACTCCGCCACGAGACTCCCCCGGGAGGATCGCGAGTGGAGACCCTTCGAAGGCTTTTCGAAGGGGACGCCTCCTCCAGGATGAAGCTGGATGAGGCGGACACGGGCAGCAGTGGGAGCGGTAGCACCACCGCCCGTCGGCGGAGGAAGGACAAGGGGAAGACCCCCGAGAGACCGCGGAGGCCAGCGGGTGGGCACCCCCACGATAGTGACCCCTTCTTCACCACCAGTGACGGGGATGAACGAGGCCGTCGACATCGCCAAGTGGTGGCTTGGACGGGCGGAGGCGGCGGAGATGTCCCCATGGAACCGGAAGGTGAGGATGAGGATCCCCCTCCTCCCTACCGGAGCTCGGAGTCCTCCGTGACCGAGACGCCCAGGTGGGGCGACATGGACGAGGATGACGACATGGAGTTCGGCATCACGAGGAAGCGCCCATCCTCGGACCCACCGAGGCGACCCGGCGGAGACCCACCGGGACCCCCTGGCGGAGGACCATCAGGACCCCCTGGAGGACGCCCACCGAGTGGACCCCCTGGAGGCGGACCACCGGGCGGGGGAGGACCCCCTGGACCGGGCGGACCCGGCGGAGGCCCTCCTGGAGGACCCCCTGGGGACCCCGACGACCCACCAGGGAACGGCGACCCGGACACCGCCTGGCGGTGGATTGTCTACCTCCGCAGGAGGGTCTTTGCCCTCGAGTGCGAGGTAGACACGGGCAAGGTCGAGATGGCTCGCATCTCCGGGGTCGCCGCGCGCGCGCAGAAGGACCTGGACATCGCCAGGGCCGAGACCAAGTCGCTGACCAACGTCGTCAGCGGCCTGCAGGAGAGGCTGGATGCGCTGGAAGCCCGTGGGAGAGTCGGCAGCGACCACCCACCCCTGGAGTCAGGCTCGTCGGACGACGGCTGGGGACCCGGACCAGGTCCAGGCAGACCCCACGCCCCCGGCGGAGCCCCCAGGAGTCGCCCCAGCGCCAGTGCCCCCTCTCTCACCGCCCCCTCTCACCACAGCGCGGGCCGCCGCAACGAGCGCGTGCCGCCCGGCAGTGGCAGTGAGGAATGGCGCGATGAGTGGCTCAGCGCGGACTACCACAACCGCCGTGCTCCACCGCGGACGCCTGTACGCCCCCGACGCCCGCCACCAGCCCCGGTGCCAATCCCCAGGGCTGGAGGACGTTATGGTGGACTCAGGGATGAGGTCCCCAGAGGAGACGTGGAGTGGGATGTCGGCGAAGGTGAGGACCTGGACCTGGACCTGGACCTGGAGGAGTTCGACATCAGCCCGCCGCGTGGTGTACGACGGGAGGCCGCTGAACGCAGCCGCCGGCGCCGTGATGAGGACGCGTACATGGATGCAGTACGGCGTGAACATTTTGGTTCAGCGTACGTGGAGGAACCGCGGCGTAGCCACAGGGACTCCATGGAGGAGATGGACGTGGCAGCCGTGGGAGTCCGTGGGCGAGGCCGATGGGAACCTCGGTCGACCTCGCGGCCGGCGTTCATGGTCTCTAAGGCCGCGGACGCCGCCGTGTGGGAAGACTTGAAGGACATCAAGCCCCCCATGTACGACGGCAACCCCCTCAACCTCGACCGCTTCTTGGAGAAGCTGGACGATTGGGGGCTGACCGTCACTGAAGACCTGCCTCCCGCTGATGCGGAGAAATATGTCTTCAAACGGTTCAGGTACCGCCTGCCGGAAGTGCTCGGCGAGCTATACTTCGTGGCGACCAAGGAGGGGAGAATCAAGACCCTCAAGGACGCCAAGAAGTGGCTCAACGAGCAGGAGCGGGTGGACGCTCCGCAGGTGGCGGCCAAGCGCTGGAAGTCCATCAAGCTTGAGCATGATGGACGGGAGATCCGCCTACGGGAATGGCGTGACTTCCGAGGGAAATACACCCTCTTCCGCCGCAACGTGGAGGATTGGAACGAGGGTGACGAGCAGGCTCGCCTGCTCTCCATGCTACCGGAAGCATGGATCAAGAGGGTCACCAAGGAGGAATCCAAGAGGGCCAAGTCCAACCACACGGTCAAGATGATGCTCCCCAAGGAGTATCATACGAACGTGGTGAGTTGGGCGAAGAAGAACGTGGCCCGGGATGTCAAACGGCACTCCCTGCGGAACGCTCTTCTCATCACCGTCTCGGGCGATCGCGAGAAGACCGCGATGTGGCGCCTTGACGATTGTGAGTTGAGCGGCCAGACCATCCGTCTGCAGCCCATCCCGGCGCGGATGAGCTGCGACGAGATCCTGGAGTGGGTTGGCGAGGAAGTACTCAAGGAGTACCGAAACCTCCACCACACCCGCGGGTTGAGGCCCGGCGACCGCGACGTCAACTACGTTGGCGAGGGACCTGGCGGGGAATCTGCCATGGACCCAGCGGGAGCCGGCGGCGATGAGACTCTCGTCGACGATGACGACGACGATGAGCCCGCCGAGGTGGCCGTCTGTGCCTTTGTGGCCAGGAACCTGAGCGCGGGGAGCAAGCCGGGAAACTGGAAGCCCCTGCAGCAGGGTTGGAGGAAGCAGGAGAAGAGGGACCCTCGCCGCATTGGCGACCCTCCGCTGTCCTTTGGAAAGTTCATACGAGCTCACCCACAGGGCTGTTTCGTGTGTTATGGAAGGAAGAAAGGCTTCAACCATGACCACCGAACATGCCCCGTCCACAAGGCCGACACGGAGGCTTACAAGAAGGCGCACGGGTCGAAGAAGCGTGCGCCCGCGGGTATCCGGGAAGCCAAGATGGAGGTGGACAAGGACGAGCTGGCCAAGCTGATGTCGTCGGTGGGGACCGAGTTGGCCAAGGAGATCCAGGAGATCAAGAGGAACTGGGTCCCCAGGTCGGACAACAAGAACAAGGAGAACAACCAGAATGACCAGAACAAGGACAAGGACAAGAAGGGTAAAGGAGGAGGTAAAGGGGGAAGAAAGAAGGGCATCAACGACGTTGAGGCCGAGGAGAACACCCCCTCTTCCACAACCGACGCCCCCTAGCGGAGCCCCTGCAGCCAAGGGCCCCAGCTAGGGCGGTCGCAGGATGGTGACGTGGGAAGCGCCGATCCATCCCAGTCGGGAGTCGATAAGCACAAGGGGACTGCCGCGGGCGGAAGGCCCGGTCCGGCGCCCAGTCGCGGAGGCGGGGTGAGGGCAAGTGAAGGCACGAACCCTTGCACCCGTCCGTCCTTCGCGACCAAGAACGTGTCTGATGTACTACAGGATCTATCCGAGAGTATCGGAGGATCACCCGGACCGGAGCTGGATGCTGCAGATGGGCAGCCTGAGCCCATTGTCCACGACCTGCACCAGTCGCTTGTTGAGCTTCTGGAACGGCCGGAGATCCTGAGTTTGCACGCCGTGCGCCGTGTCGGTCGCGAGCGGCAGTTGCATCTTAAGGTCCGTGCCCTATGCGGGGAAGTGGAAAAGGTTTTCGACGTGTTGGTCGACACGGGAGCTCAAGTCAGCTTGGTCAAGGCTGGCCTACTTCCACCAGAGTGTCTGACCGACAGTCGGAAACCTGTCAGGCTGAAGGTGGCGAACGGCCAGTACATGGTGGGAGGCACGAAGGAAGCGGCCATTGGGCTGCAGTTCGTGAACCATCGTAAGCTGAGCCGCCCAGACCTCGGCAAGGAAATCCTCCTGCACGGTAGCTTCTACGAGGCCGAGATGGACTGGGACATGATCGTCGGGTACGACTTCATGATGGAGACGGACTCCGGCGTCCTCCCGGCCCAGGCCTCCATGACCCTGTACCAGGACGACCAGCTCTCGTGGCTTTCGTCACCTGAGCACCATGTGGAATGCCAATGGATCCACCCCGAACGCAATCAGCTCGAAGTGGCCGCGCTGGACACTGAGCCCACTGGGCCAGCGAATCAGGAGTACGGCGTAAGGCCGGAAGTGGCGAACCGAGTGGTTGCGGACCTGGGAGCGTCGGATCTGGCCCTGGATGCGTTCTCTTCAGGAACCTCCGCCCATCTGCGGGTGTGTGAGAAGTACTGGAGCGCACAGGACTCCGCGTGGAAGAAGCACTGGGGTCCGCATCAGGGATTGATGTGGATCCATTGCCCCCGTTGGGACATTCCAAGAGCGATAGCGAAGATTCGCAAGGACCGCTCCAAGGCAGTGCTGGTTGTTCCTATGGGATGCACCGAGGAGGAAAGTACCCGACATTGGGTAGCCTCATTGACCGACATGACCTTGAACAAGGTCGTCCTACCGGCTGGAGAGAGTGTCTATCAGGACGCTAAGGGACAGCCCATGCCACCCCACAGATGGCCAACAGAATTCCACTATGTGGATGGGGGCCTTGATCAGGCCGACACCACGGACTTCGTGTGTGTCAACCGCATCATAGCAGAGCCCTGGCGGCAATGCTTTGCGGTTCCCCCTGTTGACATCGAAGAATCGGACTCCGAAGACCCCCTCACTGAAGAGGAGTGGGATCTGGTTCAGGGGTATATGGATCAGCCCTTTCACGACTGGGGAAACCAGCGTGAGGGCAAAGGCCAGGACAAAGCCTGGTGGGAAGTGGACTCAATCGTCTCTGGTTCCTATGACGGGAATACTCTCGTACAGAGGGTGCTGGATCACATGTCCAGCCAAGACGAGCCGCCTGGCGGTAACCCACCCACCTACGGCGATCTGTTCCGAGGCAAGACCAGAGATGGCCCTTTGGGCCACCTGGGAAGACCACCTGAGCCGAAAGCGAGCGGAGTAGCTACCCCTCAAGTAAGCTCCGTGGTTCAAGTGCCCGGAAAAGCCAAGGCGGAGTCCGATGACTGCCCCAAGATCCAGGCGTTGAGGGCCAGGCTGAAGCAGAAGTATGGCGAGACCTTCTTCAGCGGTAAGCCTGTGTTTCCCCCACCGGTGCGTGGACCGTATGGCGAGGCCAAGATACGACTGAAGCAGGACCCCCGTGTGTATCGCCACCGGGAGTTTGCCCTGAGGGGCGAGAGGAAAGAGGCCATGGAGAAGATCCTCCGTGACTTCATCCAGAGAGGCTGGCTTGAGCCGTGCCACTCCGAGTGGGCCTCTCCCTGCTTCGTCGTCCCCAAGAAGGTTGCCGGTGAGTGGCGGCTCGTGGTCGACTACCGCGGCCTGAACGCCCAAACGCAGCACGACAGCTATACGCTGCCCCTCATTGAGGACATGCTGCAAAAACAACACCGGCGGAGGATCTTCACGGTGATTGACCTGAAACATGGTTATCATCAGATGCCTCTCGCCGAGGAGTCCCGTGCCTGCACAGCCATGAGCACCCCACTTGGACCTCTCCAGTGGAAGGTGATGCCTATGGGCGTTACCAACGGCAATGCGGCTTTTCAGCGGATGCTGGAGAACCTGCTTGAGCCGGTGCGCGACTGTGCGGACCCCTTCGTGGACGACGTGATCATCGCGTCCGGGGACCCCAGCATGAGCTACGAGGAGCTCCTGGAGGCACACGAGAGGGACGTCACTCGAGTGCTGGACCTTCTGGTTCGGCACAAACTCACGGGCAGCAGTGACAAGGCCACCATTGCGGTAAGCGAGGTGGTCTTCGCTGGCCACGTGGTCGGGAACGGGCAGCGAAAGCCCATACCTGGCAAGGTGGCTGCGATCGAGCACTGGGAAAAGCCCAAAACGGTCTCTGAGCTACGGGCGTATCTGGGGTTCTGCAACTACTACTCGGGGTATATCAAAATGTATGCCGAGTATGCAGCCCCCATGACGACCATGCTCAAGGGCAACCGAGAGGAGACCAAGAAGGGGTCCAAGAAGGCTTTGGTCTGGACTGAAGAGTCTGACCGTGCCTTTGAGGGGATGAAGCAGGCGCTGCTATCCGCAGTGGGTCTGCACCTCGTGGATCCCGACCGAGGGTTCGTCCTGCGCACCGACGCTTCCGACTACGCCATTGGCGCTGTGTTGGAGCAAGTGCTTGACGACGGGAGGCACGTGCCCGTGGCCTTCTGGAGCCGAGTCCTGGCGGAAGGCCAGAGACGGACGTGGACGCCCCGTGAAAAGGAGGCGTATGCCATCGTCATGGCTCTCAGGAAATGGGCTGGGTACATAGCCCTCCATCCCGTCACCGTCTGCACCGACCATCAGAGTCTGCAGTCGTGGCACAAGGAGCACGTGGACACCCCCTCGGGTCCCGCCTCCCGACGGGCAAGATGGCACGAGACCTTGGCCAAGTTCGACCTTACGGTTGTTTATATTCCTGGAAAGGATAACACCGTGGCGGACTGTCTCAGTAGGTGGGCCTATCCCGCCAGCAAGGGCATGCAGGATATCTCTGCCCATGGCGATGAGGCTGAGACCGCTGAAGCCAAGAGGATCATTGAAATGGAGCGCCTGATGGAGGAGGAGGGTGCCAAATGCTTCGTCGTCATGGCCGCAGATGCCCCCCTCGCTTCGAGGGTGAGCAGAACGGTCAGTGTACTCGCCCCTGTGGGTGCCGCGGGCGGAAGGCCCGGTCCGGCACCCCCTGTGGGAACTGAGTCCGACAAGCACCTCTTCCCGGAGTCTTGCCTCCAGGACAACTGGACCGACGATTACGCCAAGTCTGAGGCCTTTGCGGCCGAGTATAGGGCTGTGACCGACCCTGACGACGGGCAGAAGTGGCCAAAGGGGCTGACCGAGGAAGATGGCAAGCTCTACCGGAATGGTAAGCTGCTAGTCCCGGAGTCCCGGGTGCTCGAGCTGTGTGAAGCTTGGCACCACCACATGCTGCACCCAGGGGTCAAGAAGCAAGCTCTTGACATGCAGCGTCGGTTCGAGATCGACCATATCGTTCTTTACACCGCCATCAAGAAGGTCAGGAAGGGTTGTTCGGTCTGTCAGGCCTGCAATCCCGATAACCGGAACGTCAAGGGGGAACCCCAATGGACCCCGGTTCCTGACCAGCCCATGGAGAGCGTGGCCATGGACGTCTTCTCCATGCCCGAAGTGCACATTGGCAAGGAGACCTTTGACTGTGTGGTTCTCTGTGTGGACCGCCACAGCGGCTACGTTGTAGCCGTTCCGGCACGCAAAAAGGGGTTGCTTGCCAAGGAAGTGGCAGTCATGATGATTCGTCATTGGCTGACCGTCTTTGACATCCCCCGCACCATTTGCAGTGACCGAGGGCCCCAGTTTACTGGTGGCTGGTTCAAGGCTATGTGTTCCCTCATGGGGATACGTCATGCCAAGAGCGTCGCCTATGTCAGCCGGTCTAACGGCCGTGCTGAAGTGGCTGGACGGCAGCTGTTCGAGAAGCTGCGCAAGATCCACATCACCAATCCACGGCGGAACTGGTTCGAGGAGATGTGGCCTGCTCTGAAGGCCCATCATGACACCCCCACTCCGGGCGGTTTGTCCCCTCACCAGATTCTGTTTGGCAGGGACCCCCTGGGTAGGGGACTTCCCTTGTCTGGTGATGGCATGGCTATGGATGCCAAGGAGTTCTTCGCGCGGCAAGAGCAAACGGCGCGGGACATCCGCCAGCAGCTTGAGAAGGAGCATGCTGAGCGTCAGAAGTCCGCCCCGAGCTCGACAGCGCAGAAGTTCAGGGTGGGAGACCCGGTGTGGGTGATCAGACCCCGCCCCATGGGCACCCACCGCACCAAGACCTGGTTCACACCCGGCGAGGTGGTCCGCAGGATTGGTGAGGACACCTACCGCATCAAGGTGGGTCACGGACAGTTCCGGGAGCGCCACGAGAGTCAACTCCGTGTGCGGGAACCCGACCTCCGTGGCCGACATGTGTCCCTGGACTACGCCAAACATGAGGCCGATTCGGACGACGACTATGCTGAGCAGGACGACTATACTGTCGAGAAGATCCTGGCTCAGCGTCCGAAGGCCTCGGCACCCGGAGGTCTGGAGTTCAAGGTTCGTTGGCGAGGCTATGGGCCGTCCCACGACAGCTGGGAACCCGTCTCCTCGTTCGTGCCGCGGGTCAATACTCCCTTCATGGAGTACATCCGCAAGCACAAGACCAAGATCCACGTTTCGGACTTGGCAGCACTCACCCGGGCGATTGCAGCCAGGGGTGCCTGATCAGCGCCCTGAGCTCTCCCCTGATGCATTTTGGGCGCTTGTGAGGCCGACGAATCGTCCCTTGCTTGCTTGCTCTCTTCCATCTTTCGGTGACAGAGTGGCCATATACCCCCTGCTGAATCCAGAGGAGGACGGCCCCTCTCTTCTTCTACTCGTCACTCCCCCCCTGCTGAATCCTTGGGAAACCAGGTAGGGCGACTGACCTTCATAATTCTGAGCTCTTGGGGCCTTGAAGCCCATACGACGTTGCGCAACGGATGCCGCTGTCATCGGCATTGCGATTTTTTTTGGTGTGTGGTCTGGTTCCATGGCATTTGCGGAATCCAGACCAGTCGACGTGTGTCTCGAGACTATATATGCCTGAACTCAGGCGTTATCCTGTCCATCCTCCTGCATTTGCCTTATCCTGACCGTGGCGTGGTTTGGCACTCTGTTCTGAGTGTGTTTACACGCCTATTTACCCAGATTATTGCTTGTTTTTCTGCCCTCCAGGATATGTGCATCTGTATGTTAAGTGTCATCAGCCCATCGCTGAGGGATGGACTGTTTTTCACCACGAATCGGGATACAGAGGCGCCTTGAGTCGCCGTGTACATATTCTTACAGCCTGGTCCAGCCTGGACCAGTACTTGATTACAGATTCTACTGTTTGAGTGCCCGTGTTACCGTGTTGCCCTATTCGCTGTGATGTGTGGAGATCCTGATGGCGCCAGGCGGGAAGCCCAGTTGCCTGACTACACTCCCAGCGGTCCGCCACTGTCAGTCCCAGTGTGAGCCTACCGATTTGCAGACGCACTTGCATTCGGATGGCGGCCTCCGGTGCTCCTGACCTCGGTCAGTCTGCCTGGGAAACTGGTGGTTTGAGGAGTCGACGCCTCCGCCCACACTGCATGAGGACTCCCTCATGTATGGCCTTCTGGCAGTAGGGCGAGGGAGAAGACGGCCTTGATGCCCGATCCCTTCAGGAGGAGTTCCCTTACGATTTGGGGTTCGTAAGGAGTTCGACTATGGCACTCTGGACTCGCGTCGTATGGATATGGACATGGTGCGCCCGAGGAAGGACCCGTGGGGACTCTCCCCAGTCGGCGGGCCTTGGGAAGCTTGGGGTAGCCTGATGGATCTTTGTGGTCGCTCTCGACTTGTGGGGCCACCTCGGCCGTCGTGTGACGCCTATGTTGGCCGTGTATGCCACTGCCACTGTGGTGGTGACCGTAGCAGCCGGCACCCGGTGCGCCTGGTATGGGTTAACGGGTCCTTTGGATGCCGAACAATCGCCGCCAGGACCCGGGACTTGATACTTGATACTGTACATGTGCTACGAGCTGTTACAGCAGCATACCTATCCCACTGTGGGATACCTATCTTACTGTGACTTACTGAGGTGAGGATGTGACACCCCCCCCCTTTCAGGGAGTGGTCCTGGGTACCCGCTGCCATGCGTGGGTGTTATCGAGCCCCCCCAGGGTTTGCTCTAAGGAGGGGGGTGAAGCGGTACCCAGAACCCCATGGCCAGGTTACGGCATACAACCGGTCTCCGGTCCACTAACCCCATGCACGGCGTGTTCCGTGCCGTGAAGCCCCGCATCGGCAACCGATGCACCGCCAGCGGAGATTTGTGTATCAGAATATCAGGAATCAACAGGGTTTTATTTTCATATTGTTTCCGTCAATTTTTATGCTTCCGTTCAGATACTCACTGTTTTGACTGCTGGCGGTTGGTTCGCGACTTTACCGTAACCGCCAGTTTAACTGTTTATAATTGAAATTTTAACGCTATCCGTCACGAAGGCTCCAAAGTCGCCAGGAACTGCATGGATGCTTCCGCAATTTTCATAATTAATACTCGCAACCTTAATCCGAATTTTTCAGGATGTCGAAATCGGATTTTCGACTTCGACATCCCCGCACTTGATTTGACCTCTTTCGAGTGGACCTACGTGCTTCCGTATGCACGAATCAACTTCCCTTTTATCCTGCCCTCCATTTGTCTTAAAGATATGGGCAAAACAAAGTTGATTCGTGAGGCCACTTGTGAAGGTCATATCTCGTGTTGCTTGCGAGTATTGACGATAAGGAAACGTGGGATGTATTCACAATACTCCCGACGTAATTTAGGAAGCATTATATGCCTTGCGTCTCCACACGTGCGCGCTAGTGTAATGGATCATGGTCAAGAGGGTAGAGTTTGCGTTACAACTCATTGGCCATGATATTGCGTGCGTTAAGATAACTTTCGAGTGTAGCGCGCAAGTGTTGGTGTTGCATAGGAACTCTCCTTGAGTTCCTATGAGCGATTGACACAAAGATATGCCCTTGGAGGGGCATGACATATCGTGGTGGGAGCTACATTTTTGGGCAATATGTGGTATGTGCCATGTGTTGTGTTGTGTGCCCATTTGGCGGGTCCATTACTCCAAGCCAAGCCCGCCAATGGACCTCATATTGTGCAAGCCCCTTCTCCATACTCCCTACGGTCAATTGCAAGCCTAACCTTCGTGAAGGGAAGCTTGTGTGGTGATCCCGAAGCGATGCGTTGGGAGCAGGGTGTGTGTTTTACAATTTTCCATATTTTCATGTGCCCACTTGGGAAGTAGCGCTCGTAACCTTTCAAGGCGCCCCAAGTGGAGCACATATGTGGGATCGAAGGTCAATGGTGTCAAGTCATTGTGTTTAGAAGGATTAGTTGATTGCACGAACCAAGCCAAAGATATTATAATATAATCGTGCACCTTTCAATGCACTTTTGTGTGTCTTTGTGCCAATTTTGCCATTTTTGGCTCGTCATGATGTCAAGTGGCGAACGTATATCTCAACGTTGTGCTCAATTGACATCATGACCCAAGTATGTTATGAGGGTACATACTTCGGTCGCCAACATATCTTGGACCCGGCGAATAACTCCTCTTGAGCTTGGCATACCGTGGCCGCCATGTTGGCGATTTGGGACTATCCCAAATCATGGGCTCACTTGGCGACCCTGCCATTCCCAATACCGGAGGAGTTGGGCGACGCCCCAAAGATATGTTGGACATATATGACTTAATACCAATCCTATGGCACACTCCGGTCCGAGTCAGGCATGTGCCTCATTTGCCTCAACCATGAGTGTGCGCAATTTTGGCCATTTTGAGCATTTTTCCACTTTCGCTGCCCGCCGTGCCCCATGTTCTAACCCTCGTGCACGCCGGACGCATGGACCAATGGACCATATATGACATGGGTGTTATGGGTAATGGTCCCCATGGTCCACACACCACGTGGGCGAAGCGGAGCTGCCTTCGTCAAGGCGCTAGGCCAAATTGAGTATGGGCAATTTTGCCATTTTTGCATTTGTGGACCCAATTGGGATCGTCACCACGCTGAGTGGCATGGAGATCTTTGAGAGCCAAGGGCATGGGAGTCTCTGTTGGACTCCCGGTGGATCGCGTATGGAATGGCGGATCCGATCTCCAAGCCGGCGTGGAGATATACTATTGGGCGCACACTGAATTTTGGCTCATTTCAAGCAGCCAAAATGACCCAATTTTGGGACCCCAATTTCCCCCTTCCGTGTGGTCAATTGGCGGCCCCATTTCTCTAAGCCCATAGGGAGCCCGGACCTAAATCGAAGTTGTACACTCAGATATAGGTCCTAGGTCCTGCCTCCTACCCTGTGAGCCATTGGCCTTACCTTGGCCGGGCGAGCCACGCGTGGGAATGACGCCAATTTTGGTGATTTTGGCATCATGACCCCACTTGACTCATCCGTGTTGCCCTGATGCCGGGACCTCAGAGGGAACCAGGTTGGGTGAGGGCTCCAGGGAGTTCGTACTCGAAGGGCATAGGGTCAGTTGCCTCGTCCCTACCTCTGGCGGGTCCAGACGAGGGGTCAATTTTGGGAATTTTGAGTTAGTTTCAGTTTGGGCTGAAACAGCCCATTTTCAGCTACCAACTCCTGGGTGATAATGGCGGGGCCATATCTCTGTCTCAGAGAGGAGTTGGGACCTGCCGTTAAGGGAGCATGAGGAGCCACTGTCGGTTGGCCTTGGAACCGCTTGGTTCCCAGGAACTCGCCTGTGGCTGGGCGGGACACCTCTCCCATTGGCAGG